>CAUYRT010064008.1:0-23502 GCA_963574885.1 Lepilemur ruficaudatus | reverse complement strand
CAAGGTCAGGAGTTCGAAATCAGCCTGAGCAAGAGCGAGACCCCGTCTCTACTAATAATAGAAAGAAATTAATTGGCCAACTAAATATATATAGGAAAAATTAGCCGGGCATGGTGGCACATGCCTGTAGTCCCAGCTACTCGGGAGGCTGAGGCAGAAGGATCGCTTCAGCCCAGGAGTTTGAGGTTGCTGTGAGCTAGGCTGATGCCACAGCACTCTAGCCTGGGCAACAAAGTGAGACTCTGTCTTAAAAAAAAAAAAAAAAAATCATGCAGCCTGGCCGGGCGCAGTGGCTCACGCCTGTAATCCTAGCACTCTGGGAGGCTGAGGCGGGCGGATTGCTCAAGGTCATGAGTTCAGAACTAGCCTGAGCAAGAGCGAGACCCCATCTCTACTAATAATAGAAAGAAATTAATTGGACAACTAAAAATATACAGAAAAATTAGCCGGGCATGGTGGCGCATGCCTGTAGTCCTAGCTACTCGAGAGGCTGAGGCAGAAGGATTGCTTGAGCCCAGGAGATTGAGGTTGCTGTGAGCTAGGCTGACGCTATGGCACTCACTCTAGCCCAGGCAACACAGTGAGACTTTGTCTCAAAAAAAAAAAAAAAAAATCATGCAGCCTATAAAAGAGATTGCTGTCAATCCTGTTTTCACGTGCTGGTGGGATTGGTTGAGTATAACACTGTAAATGCTCTGCTCGTCTCTTTCAACAGTGCCTGACTCCTGAGGAGCTGATGACATTATGCAAAGCAGGCATTCATAGTAGTAATGTTGGGGTTCGAGTGAACGTTGTTAGCATTTTAGGGATCACTGGCAGCATCCTAGCCAAAGAAGATGGTACACTTGAAACTCTTAAGGTAAAACAATTTGCTTCCAACCTAACATGTTAAGTAATTAGAAATGGGAGAAGAATAACTGTGAGCGTAGGATTTTTTAAATTTATGTGGACAGGCTGGTCCCATGGTAGTAGGTTATCAGAACTTACTAACATTAGTGTCACTAAAGTTGGTATTCAACCCCCCACTGCTAAATTTGACCAGCTAAAAAAATAAAATTAAAAAAAAATAAATTTCTGTAGACATGAAGAGAAGAAATCATATCAAGAAGTTGCTGATTAAGTTATATTATTAGAATATACCATTTGGCTTGATCTAACTACATGCATTAGGCAAGTACTTGAAAAGTTGAGCTGCATTTTGCAATTCAACTTTCTTCCAGAGATACTTTTTAAAAAGTAAAATGGTCTTTACTGAAAAGCCAAATTCAGAATTTTCTAAGATGCCTTCTGCCTTTGCCATTGCATAAACCATATGTATGTTGTGTTCTGAAGAGTCCTCCTGGTTTTCTTTGTACACCAGGTAAAGTACATTCTGAAAAATACCACACAGTTAATGTAACATCACTCCATAAATTTTAAGCAGCAACTCTGGTAGTGCCAATACAAAGTACCTCTTAACCTGCTAATTACTTTACAGTGATGACTGATGTTTTTAAGAATTTTGGGGGAAAAATGATATATACATATCATATGTATATATACATATAGCAAAGCATTCAGAAAAGTACAAAAGTGTATATAGTGAAAAGATTCACCTCTGCACTTATAAACTTCCAGTCCCCCAGTTCACCACTGGAGAGGCAGCCACTGTTACCCTCTTCCTCTGTATCACTCTAAGGGCTTCAATACACAGCTGGTAAATGAGAGAGCATGTGGCTGTGTGGCACGTATGTGTACACACACACGGATGGGCATGTGTAGGTGTAACCATTGCCTCCCCAGGACTGTAATTTCCAAGGTCCACCTTAGTGGAACAGCGTGTTTTCCCAGACATAAGACTTAAAAATTGTTTTTATTTAGTCACATTTACAAGCATGTAGAAAAGCAGAAAGTACAATGCATTTTGTGTTCCTGTAAGAAGATTTAACGTTCATTAATATTCTAGCATATGTACTCCATATAGTTTCTTTACTGGATATATTAAAGGAAATTAAAGGCACACCATGGTATTTTTCCCCTATTAGTTCAGGATGCTCCTCTTAAAAATGGAGACAATTTTTTATAACTGCCATTATCATGTTAATTACACAATTGACAGTCATTTCTTAATATATCTAATACCTGGTTCATATTCATAATTTTCCAGTTATCTAAAAAATATCTATTACAGATAGTTTGTTTAAAGCATAAAGCCCACATGTTAGGCTTGGTTTTGTGTTTTCTTTGTCTCTCTTAATCTAGAATAGTTCTTCTCCAGCCCCAGTACAACCCAACACCACCAGTCTTTCCTCAGCTCCTGGAGTAGCTGTCCCATATAATGTCCAACCTGGATTTGTCTGATTGCTTCCTTGTGGTATTAAGCTTATTCCTTTATCCTCTGTATTTCCTTGCAAACTGCAAGTTAGATCTAAAGGCGAGATTAGACTCAGATCAGTCCTTTCTAATGAGACTGCTTCAGGGGTGATGCTGTGTGCTTCATGTTACATTATAGGATATTACATCTGAATACAGTCTTAGACCACGTATGTTAGATGAGAACATTGAGACGCAGAGAGGATGCCTGTCCAGGAGTTCCCTGTTGTTTACGGTGGAGCTGAACTTCGGACTTGGCGGTTCTGAGCATTTCCACTGTCCCGTAAGATCAGATGGGACCTCACCCTTGAGACATAAAAAGTGACACAGAAGAGCTGAACTTAAATGAGTTTACTCTGAAACACTTCTTTGCCTAATCCGTTCATTAGCTAGCAAACTATGGAAAAAAACTGGTGGATATTAAAATTCAACCAATATAGTGGAGAAAAATGAGATTAAATGTTAGGGATTTTTTTAACTCTTCATATAGTTTTAAAAGCGATTTTTTTTTGCTGTTATAGATAAGATTTCTATGCATTTTGACCTCATGCAAAAAGCATTTTTGAGGGAGGTAGATGGGAAACTTTAATGATTTCCAAGATCATACATCATTTATGGATCTTTATTCACTTTAGGGATGTAAATTATACTATGTTTTATTATCTGGCTTATATTATACTTGGTATATTTATCAGTATAAGTTTTAATTTTTCCCTGGCATTTTTATATAAATAGTATGCATAAATTATTGCCACATTTAAAGTTCTTACTCATTTGGAAGACTGACTTTAATCGTACTACAATGTGTTTGTTGTTTCTAGTCCATTGGGTGCTTTCTGCTTGAGGTTGCCACCAAAGATCCTTCCCTTGTAGTAGCAGGAGAAGCTCTGGATGCCCTCTTTGATGTTTTTGCAGATGGTAAAGAAGCTGAAAGAGCTTCAATTCAAATTAAATTATTATCTACTCTGAAAGAATTTCAGCCAGTCTTCAAAATGAAGGTTTGTAGCCATTTTGTTTGTACCTGCATAAGTCTCAACATTCTGTGGGGATGAGGGTGTGTGTAGTTACCACCATGCAGTTTAGAGGCTTGTGGATGACAAATTCCTGTGAATCTCAGAGATTAATGTAGCACTTCACCCCCAGTACTTTGTAAAATGCTTGTTGACTGCGTCATAGCTTGGCCATGTGACTGTTGAATCACTGAGACTTGAAGCCAAATGGTACCTGACAAATTTCTCTCTTTTTTAAGTTTAGTTATGTTAACAGTGCTACATATATGTAAGTACTATCCTCTGTAGTTTACAAAGTACTTCATATACATTTTAAATTTATTTTATGTCATGTAATACATTATAAGTTGATTTCATTGTTATGGACATTTCTTTGGTGCTCTGAAAAAAAGAGCAAACTCCAGGCTGTTCTGCATTGGAGAATGTAGCTACTGCCTTTGTTAGTCTTTTTATTTATTTATTGTTTTGTCAGAAACATCAAAGCTAACTTTGAGTCAAATAATTTCAAAAACTGTTTTGAGGCCAAGCAGGTGACTCACACCTGTAATTCTAGCACTTTGGGAGGCCAAGGCAGGCGGATCGCTTGAGGCCAGGAATTTAAGACCAGCTTGATCAAGAGTGAGACCCCATCTGTACAAAAAATATAAAAAATTAGGCGGGTATGGTGGCGCTCACCTATAGTGCCAGCTACTGGAAAGGCTGAGGCAGGAGGATCACTTGAGCCTAGGAGTTTGAGGTTGCTGTGAGCTATGATGATGCCACTGCACTGTAGCCCAGGCAACAGAGCGAGACATAGTCTCAAAAAAAAAAAAACACAAAAAACAAAAGACTGTTTTGGTAGCGGGATAGAAGAACATAAAAACAAATTTGAATTATGTGTCTATTTACAAGTTTACCATTCTCCTCTTATCTAAGTCCCAATTTTAAAATTATATAATTTTCAGAAATGCGAATATTTGTATTTTTAGATTTCAGATTAAACATTTGCTTCTAAATCTTTGTCAAAAGGTAGAAATTTACTTGGGAGGCTGAGCTGGGAGTGTCTCTTAAGTCCAGAAGTTTGTAGAAAAAAGAGTAGAGGTTTTGATGAGAAATTTGCTTACTTTTATTGTTTTCTAATATTTCTTTTACCCAACAAGCTCATAATGCAGGATTTATTTCTTATGGAGAGAACTATATGATGAATTTTTAGGTGAATATGATTGTGTATTTAGAAATTTAAAGTTTCTGAAAATTTTTTAAGGCATAAAAAATAGTTTTCTTTTCAGAAAAAAAGAAAAATAACGACAAATTCCATGCACATTATCTATGTCATTGTTACATGTGAAGCCAGTGTTTTTTTTAAGAACATTAATATTGGTTTGTTTGTAACATATTTATGTTTTTGCATGTTACATTTAAAAATGTAGTAATAGCCAGGTGCAGTGGCATGCACCTGTAGTCCCAGGTATCAAACTCGGCAGAAATAAATGCTTAGAAAGGAGTTAAAGTATGAACTGGGAGAATTGCCCTTAACTTCTGGAAGTTCTCTTGTTCTGATTAATTTTCCTACTTAGTGTACATTGCTGTGGCAATAACATTTAATCGTTTTCCCATTTTCAAAAGTACAAAGCTCTACCCTAAGGAAATTTCTTTGTTAGCCAGAGGCTAGCCTGGAGTTTTATTTTTTAAAGTCTATGATTCAGTCATTTTTGTAACTCTCATTTTAAAGGTGCACATTCGAAATTTATTTTTCATTTACTGTATTCCTTGAAAGTAAAAATGTTTTACCAAAATCTTGCAGCTATCTTGCTCTGGAAATGGTTAAATATACCCTAAATTACATACTTTATTTATTTAAATGAATTAGCAATATATACCAAGTCACATGATTTGGTTTTTTGCAGATACGTAAAGAAGGGCGAGGTAAATACAGTACAGATCAGCTGTGTGTTCTTGACAATGTGAAGATGAATTTGAGAAGGTTTATTGCTTATCAAGAAACTGTTGAGAAAAGACTGACTTCTTGAACCATCAGAAGAGAAATTAATTTTTTCCCAATGTATTTGATGCTAAGAATGCTGAAGGATTTCCTTGGACTGTATACGTACCTGAAAGTTATTTTTAAATGCTTATATTCTGTACATTAATTTGAAGTTCATAAAAAACTGTGTGGCATCCCTAGTGCTCTCTACACCGTGTGCCCAGCACATTTACCACTGTAAACACGAAGTGCGGAAGGGTGGAAATGCAAAGGAATCTCAGGTGGTTCTTAACTCATTTGAGAGCAGCAAAGAAACTTCAAACAATCATGTTTTTCTTGAATTTTGCCCCCAAAAAAGAAAATCCAAAGCATTGCTTAGATGCTCTTTTAAGGCAGTATCATTTTATATGAGCTGAATCTTTAACTGAAATATGAAGATAAGCTTTATAAAATAATTTTTTGGTATGAAGCATACCAATTATGTTTACCTTTTCTGAAGAAGTGAATGAGTATAATTTTATTTCACTACTTAGTAGATTATACTAATGAGGTAATTGCCATCCTTTATATAGGTCGATCTAATCAGTTATTGTATCATTCCTTGATTTAATTTGATATGAATTCAGAATTAGGAGAAAATATTTTTGAATAAATAACTTTTTAATTTAAAACCTTGTGTCTTACAAAATCTTTTTTAAGATACTAAATAAACCTATTCCTGAATGTTTCCTGGCTAATGAATATTGATTTGAATGTATGTGAGATTTTTTTAAAAAGCAGGCTATTCCAGCATTGCCTTTCCATGTCTTTGAAGTAATAGGATGAAAGCACGTCATTGTCTCACAGGGGCTCCTGGGCTAGCTCCATCGTCCGTCCGTTTACCCGAACTGAGAGTTGTCGATGGAGATTTCACAAATTTCTGCACAGTTGATCTCAGTTGCCCTGATAAAAGACCCAGTACCCAGTATAGCACTTGTTTTTTATTCACTACTTTCTGTACTATAGTGCATTTTACACTTTTTACCTCTGTGTTATAGACTGTTTGGAAACCAAAATTGTTTCCTAGCCCTAAGAGTCACTGAGCCCATGTGACTGAGTAAAATGACAAGATTCTATACATGGTGGGAAAATGGAAATGGTATACCATAAACTAAATTTTGCTTTGTTCTCCTTGATCACGGATTTTATGTTGTGTGTGTGTGTATGTTTAGTGATCATTTCAGCTAAATGATTGACACAAATGTGTTTTTTGAGAGAGATTCTTCCAATAAAGAAAAGTTTCAGAGTTCTCTCTGCCTCAATTTATAGAATGTAATTATTTTCAAGGAGAAGAAAGTTTCCAATCCCGTTTTTTTCCATACTTTGCAACCTATAAACAATATGCAGACTATCTGGCACAGGACCTAGTATATAATAGGCTCTTGATAAATATTTGTTGAATGCATAAATGTTATTGATTTTCTGTTTGGCAGCTGGTGAATTGCAGAATCATCCTGTAGAACAATAGAAGGTGAGTTGTTATTAATACACTTGAAAATGTGCCATCCTAAAATTTTTTTAGATTCTGAGGCATGGATAGTTTGATCTATATTGCTAACATTCAATTTTGTTCTAACAGTGGGGAAAAATGGAAAACAAATTTTAAATATACACTACAGTTTACCTATTTACATAACAGCTTAGTAAAGCATGTGAGTAGCGTTCATGGCACTGTATAATTGAGACTATATTGTTTTCCTTCATGACCATAGGAAAAAAGCACTCAGCTTTAAAATACATTGATTTGAAAATCGTCCGTCATTGTCCACTAAAAATATACACTATTTGAAGTGTTGGAGTATGAACTCATATGAGATCATTTGTTTTAGAAGATATTTTTAACTATTCAACCAGCCATAGTATATTTGCCCAAGGAAATAAAAATTGCTACTTTTCTTTTTTTTTTGCCTTTAAAATGGAAACACATTTTATTGATTTTATTTTATTTTTTTATTGCTTCATACCCACTCTGAGGAAACATTTTAAAAGAATTCATTTTGAAATATCGGCCATTTAATTACACTTACTTTTCACAGGTTTATCTTTTGTCTTTATTTAGTCTTTCAAAGAAACACCTTTAAGTTACCAAGATAGAGAAAGATCTCTTCAGGGCCCCTGTTTACCCAGGTATGTTGTAGGCTTGCTTCCTGCCTTTTTGAAATTGCATGGACCAAGACTTGATTGTATTTAACCTATGTATAGAACATGAGCAGTTTAAAAACTCTATCACTGTATCCTGAAATTCTATAGTAAAGTTATACTATAATATTTTGAAACGTTCACTTTTGGCCAGGTGCAGTGGCTCACGCCTGTAATCCTAGCACTCTGGGAGGCCGAGGCAGGAGGACTGCTTGAGATCAGGAGATTGAGACCAGCCTGAGCAAGAATGAGATCCCGTCTCTACTAAACACAGAAAAATTAGCCGGGCATTGTGGCGTGCACCTGTAGTCCCAGCTACTGCGGAGGCTGAGGCAGGAGGATTGCTTCAGCCCAGGAGTTGCTATGAACTATGATGACACCACTGCACTCTAGCCAGGGTGACAGAACAAGACTGTGTCAGAAGAAAAAAAAAAAAAGAAATCCAGTATTAATATTTTACAGTAGTAATTCTTAACCATTTTTGGGGTCACTATTCTGAGAATCTAATGAAAATCATAGACTCTCTCCTCTAATAAGTGCACTGTGTTACTTACCTGTTGTGTAACAAATTGCCCCAAAATTTAGAAACTTAAAGCAGTGAAATTTACTATTTCACAGTTTCTGTGGATCAGGAATTCGGGAGTGGCTTCGCTAAGTGGTCCTGCCTCAGGGTCTCTCCAAGTTTCAGTCAAGATGTCAGCCTGGGCTATATAGTCAATCGAACGAAGGCTTGACCGGGACTAGAGGATCTGCTTCCAAGGCGGCTCATTCACGTGGCTGTTGGCAGGAGGTCTCAGTTTCCTGCTGAGAGTGTCCTCATGACACAGCAACCGATTTTCCCCAGTCAGTGCTCCAAGAGCACAAGGACAAAGCAGTGGTGCCTTTTATGATGTAGTCTCAGAAATAACACTTCACTTCTGCCATGTTCTATGTGTTGTGAGTTAAGTTCAGCCCACCCTCGGGCGGCTCTACCTGTTGAAGGGAGGAATGTCAAAGAATTTCTGAATGTCAAAGAATGTATAAAACCACCATGTGCACATAAACACATCGTCTGTTTTACGTCAGAGCTCAGTGTTTATGGATTTTTCAATTCATGCATGGACATCAGATTGAGAATTTCTGTTTTATTGATAACTTTTTTTTAATGAAAAAAGGAAAATGCAGAAACATAGCATGTAAAGTGTAAAAACATGCAAAACAATCATAAGAACCACTTAGAGATGCAAACTTATTTAATGAAAGTATAAGCCATGCAAAAGAAGAAAATACCAAAGTCAGGATGATTCTAAAATTCATATGGAAAAGCAAAGGGCATAGATTATGCAAAACAACTTTTAAAAAGAACAAAGTTGGGGGACTCATACTACCTGATTTTATAGAGAATCAACTTTCTTTGATATTGAAAGCTAGTTCCTCTTTTTTTTTTCTTCTTGGTCTTGCCTGTACCCTTGGCTGGTGTGAGGACTGGAGCTGTCACCTGGTACAGAGTGAATGAGATCTTGTAGATGTCACACAGACCAACCATGGAGAAGATGGAGCAGGTGGTGACACATGAGGTAGATGAGGCCGATGCAAAGAGAGCCAATAGGAGGCAGAGAACTTAAGGCTCAGGGCAGACCTTTGCTTGGAATCCTTTGCCAAAGACAAGACTCTCCAGCTTATCAAAGGCAGCAAGAGAGAAGAGGAAGGAACTGCAGAGAAGTAGGCCCCCCAGGTGGTGAGCCCTGCCTGAAGGCCAACTGGCCCTGTACATCTGCATCCCAGCAAAGAGCAGGTGCCCCTCCCCATTACCCTCATGCCGCGACTGTGGGTCCAATCAGCACCTCGGGCTAAGAGAGAGGGGAGCAGAGCTGGGTGCAGTTGGCTCTGTGTCATGTTACCTGATTTTAAAGCTTAGTACACAGAAAGCTATAGTAATGGAGTCAGCATGGCTTCGGCATAAGTAAAGACATATAGATCAATGGAGCAAAATTGAGTCCAGAAATAGACCCATAATTATATGGTCAATTGATTTTCCACTAAGGTGCCAAGTTAATTCCATGGAAAATAATAGTCTTTTTAATAAATGGTGCTAGAATAACTGACGACTATATGGACAAAGACGTGTACTAGAGTCAAAGTTTAATGAAATCAGTAGTTTTACTAATTCACCGAGCACGTTACTGAGTGCAGCTGCGAGCGCACGATGGGGAGGAACTCGACGATGAGTAGGACAGTTTGGTGCCAAGGCTGTGACTGACACTCGCGACAGCGGTTTCCACCCCACCTCGTTGCTTCTGTCACGCAGCGCCAATGCGCCAACATAGCAAAAAGGGCAAGTCACGTTTCAGTACTGTCCCAGAATAGTTTTGACCTCGTGACACCCCGCCCCCGAGCAAAGCATCTGTGGCACACACCTTGAGACCTAGTCTAGAAAGAGGTAGTGCGAGAAAAGAAAAAGGCCGAAGAGGAAGCCGCGAAGAAATCTGGATGTAACAAACGGCCTGGCTGGAGGATGCACCTGAAAGAAGCAGAAGTAACCTGAGTCCTAGGAAGCGCCCGTGGGGAAGTCAGGGAGCCCCCGGAGGACCGGCCAAGCGCGGCCAGCGGGCCGAGGTCAGCAGGAGGCCCGAGGGCTGTCATGGGCTCAGGTCAGCAGGAGACCCGCGGGCTCAGCGCCACCCGCTCTTGCAGGAGCCGTCTCCGTGGCCGCTCAGCTCAGACGTCAGACCGGAGGGACGGGGTGGCGGCGAGAGGAAGGGACACACCTGGCGCAGACAGACTTGTCGTCAGAGACGTTCTCGGAGGGGAAGGAGGCAAGGCCGCCGCCAAGGGAGACGGTCGCGGGGGCCACTCAGTCCTCCCGAGTCAACGAGTGGGCTCCACGCGTGGGTACGAGGGCGGAGCCCAGGAGGGTCCAGGATGACTTCTGGGTTTCCAGCGTAGGGAACTAGTTGAACACTGGTCCATCTGTCAAGACGGGGAACAAGGCCCACCTTAGGCAGAACCTAGCTGTGTAGTCTGAACTGAGCAAGCATCTACCTATGAAACCTTAATTTCCTTTTTTTTTTTTTTTTGAGACAGAGTCGCCCTCTGTAGCCTGGGCTCCAATGCCATGGCATCAGCCTAACTCACAGCAACCTCAAACTCCTGGGCTCAGGTGATCCTCCTGCCTCAGCCTCCTGAGTAGCTGGGACTACAGGCATGCGTCACCATACCCGGCTAATTTTTTCTGTATATTCTTGTTGGCCAATTAATTTCTTTCTATTTATAGTAGAGGCGGGAGTCTTGCTCTTGCTCAGGCTGGTTTCGAACTCCTGACCTTGAGCAAGGATCCGCCCACCTCGGCCTCCCAGAGTGCTAGGATTATAGGCGTGAGCCACCGCGCCCGGCCTGTTTGTTTCATTTTCTATGCACCTATCAGAAATTCATACCCAAACTTCTGATAATGGTAACTTTCTTGTAAATATTTAAAAACATATCAGGTAATTTTTCACTTTTGCTTTTTTCCCTTGGAGATATCCCTTCTGGAATCCTTCATTCGCATATACAAACTGGCTCATTGATCTGTAGGTCTGTGGCACAGCTATTGTCTGGAACTTCCCTTGGAATTCACTTTGGCTCTCTCCTGTTTTGGATACGCTAATTTCTGGATCTTGTTTTGCTGAAGCATAGTCTTAAATACATCTTTAAGTTTGTTGATTTGACTGGGTGTAGAATTAGAATTCTACGTTGGAAGTAATTTTTCTACTGTGTATTGAAAGCACTTCATGTTCTAGCTTCTGGAATTGCTGTTGAGAATTCTGGTGCCATTCTGATTCTTAGTCCAGTGTGTGTGTTTGTGTGAGTTTTCTCTATGCAGTGTTACCACTATTCTAAAACAAGGATTGCCTTGGTGTGAGGTGTGTGTGTTTTCTGTTCATTGTACTGGTTACTCTATGGTTTTTTCCTAGAAATCTAGAAACTCTTTATTTCTGGGGATTTTTCTTCTATCATTTCTCCTTTTTGTTGTCTTTTTTCTCTTTTTGGAATCCTTGTTATCCAGATGTGGCACCGCTTTGATTTTTAAATTTCTGTCCTAGGTCTATCTCATTATCTTGTTCATTTTTCTTTTTAGCAGATTTATTTTTATCTGTATTCTTCTTATTGATTTTTACATTTTGCCCATCATATTTTCATTTTTCAAGAGTACTTACATTGCTTTCTGATTGTTCCTTATCTTGTTAATGCCTTCTAAAAATGCTTATAAAAGGCATAAATACCCTCAAAGCTTTCTTTTGCTTTCTTCATTGTCCTCAGAGGCTGGCATACTCTCTCTCTTTCTCTCTCTTTTTTTATTTAACGGACACGGTCACACTCTGTTACCCAGGCTGGAGTGCAGTGGTATGATGATAGCCTCAACCTCCCAAATAGCTATAATAGAACCATAGGCACGCACCAGTATGTGTGGCTGGGGGTCTCAGACAGTCCTTCTACCTTGGCCTCCCAAGGAGGGATTGTGGGCTTGAGCCACTGGTGGCTTTGTCTTTCAGGTTGGAAACTTTCCTTAGTTTTCTATTAATATTTAAATGAGACACTAAAATGCTGATTAGATGTTCTCTGTGTCTGGATCAGGCTGGTAGCTTAGAGGATCTTACCACAGCATGATGATGAAGGGACCCCCACCTGTAAGTTTTTTCTTCTCTTGGGCCAAGTTTTCCCAAGGAAGAGTCCTACAGTATCATGCCTAAAGATATGTTTGATGTCCTTAAATCCAGAGCCTGTCCAGTTAATCTCTCTAGAGCAATTTTCCCCAATCTTTTTGCTCTGGAGAGTCCCTTGGAATAATTTCCGTTTCTCAGGGAACCCATGCATTTTTGATCAGTAAAATTGAGAAATAATAATTTAGTAATGCTTTTCTAAATACAGACTACTTTCTTTGTGGATCTGTTTATTTGACCAATTTATTAGCCTATTTGTTTTGTGTGGTTTCCCCCTCTCCGCTGGGGATATTACCATTATTGCAAGTGAGTGTGGAGGAAACTTCACTTTTTCCTTCTAAAGAAATTCCTGTATAATTTTTTTTTTTTACTTTGTTCAAGTGGTGAAAATAGTTTTATCCTCAATTTTTACCATACAAGATGTTAATGAGATATGTGATCTAGGGTATGAACAAGAGATGTTTCCCTCCTCCTTATAAAACTAAAAATGAGTTGGTCCTAGTCTCTCATGTCTGTAATCCCAACACTCTGGGAAGCTGAGGCGGGAGGATCCCTTGAGGCCAGGAGTTTGAGACCAGCCTGGGCAACAAAGCAAGATCCCGTCTCTAAAAAATAAAAAAAGTAGCCAGGCGTGGTGCTGCATACATACCTGTAGTCCCAGCTACTCAGGAGGCTGAGGTGAGAGCATCACTTGAGCCCAGGAGTTTGAGGCTGCAGTGAGCTATGATCCCATTGAACTCCAGCCTGAGCGACAGAACAAGACCTCATCTCTTAAAAAAATAAAACTAAAAATGACATTCTAGCTAAGTCTTTTTTGGGGAAAATACAGCTAAGTTCAGCTTACCTGTCTTGAAATTAATCTCTTTCCTTTCCATAGATTTTTTAAGAACTCATAGGGCAACCACAGTACATTTTGATTAAATAATTGGTGTAAGACAAAATGGGATTTATTTTTGTAAAGCTGGATTTAATTTAAATGAACTCAGTAAAGTTATTTTTTACAATAGGAAAATTTATAACGTTTATAGTAAAGCTACTGAAACCATAAGTGAAGGCAATATGAGAAAAATACAGCTTAAATCACAAGTAGATCAAATAAGAGTTTGGAAAAATTCTTTCTCAGTATCATGATCTGTGTCAAATCAATGTATGTTGATTTCTTTATCTCAATTCTAGAACTATACATTAAAAATTGATTCAAAAATAAAACAAAATTTATCTCTTTAAGGCAAAGCATTTACTTTTTTTTTTCTGTACAAATAGTTCTGGGTTGAACTTGAATTGAGCACACCCAGTTTTTCAACTGAAATGAAATACTTACTTCCTTGCCCTTGATGCTTATTAAATGAGATCAAGTTTGTTGGTTCACGTAAGAAGTTGAAAATTGCAGCAAAATATTCACTGAATGGCAGGACCCTTTTCTTGCCACAGAAATCTAGAACTTGGCTTGGGACAGATCCGAAAAATCTTAGGTTGAGCATAGGATCTGATTGCAGCTAAGTTATTACTTAAAAATCTGCTTCTAAAACAACTTGGGTGAAACTTCTTTTTTGCTGTTGCCTCCTTTTCTGTCTGTTGTCCTTGTGGGTTATACCTTTTTATTCTTTATTATTATTTTAATAGAAAGTGTCTGATATTCTTTTTTTGATCTAGGCTAGCATGTAGTAGTTGAGATGTAATTAGCTCTAGTTTATTTGAGAAGAAATCTACATGACATTTTTAATTGGCCCATTTTCTTTATGAGCTAGTGTAAGTAAACTACTTTTGGAAGTAAAATTAAATATTTTTTTTGGAGTCCTTGCCCTCAAGAAGCTAACTCTTTAATTGTGTGGTTTAGTCTACCTGCCAGAATGTCTCCCTCCCTCTCTCCTTTTCTCTTTTCTCTTCTCTCTCCTTTCTTTCTTTGCAGGTAATATATGCACATGATAAAAATTATAAATGGTAAAGAGAATA
Source organism: Lepilemur ruficaudatus (assembly GCA_963574885.1). Lineage (NCBI taxonomy): Eukaryota > Metazoa > Chordata > Mammalia > Primates > Lepilemuridae > Lepilemur > Lepilemur ruficaudatus. The sequence goes on along the minus strand of CAUYRT010064008.1, from coordinate 9,367 downwards.
CAGTAAACAGTCTTCCTGCTGTTTGTCTTTCAGTTCATTCTTCTCAGAGAAACTGTTTCTTTGGCTGGCTCATCTTATGCTTTGCATTTGTCTGGATTTACTCCCTTTTTCAGTAAAGATCCTTTTGGAAAAAAAAAAACCCAACATTTCTTTGTATAATTCCAAAGTTATTCTATGTATATATAAATATTTGCATGTCATGATGCATATAAGTTTATTGTGGGCCATGTATTATTTCATCAGGCTTCTATTTGTGAATATTTAGATCACTTCCAGTCTTTTGCTGTTAAATGGTGCTATGTTGAATATTCTTGTATGTACTTCTTTATGCATTTATATATGAGTTTGTCTGTAGGATAAATTCTTAGAAATAGAATTTCTTGGTCAAAAGTTGTGCATTTTTCTTTCTATTGTCAGATATATTTTAGGATTTGATATTAGCTCATGCCTGAATTTCATTAGCCTGTTTTTTTTCTGTCTTCTATTGGATTATGTTTTATAATTCCATTTTATCTTCACTATTAGTCATCAGATATACCTATTTTTACTATGCTTTAGTGGTTGCACTAGAGCACTGCTGTCCAATAGAACTTTGTGAGTGATGGAGATGTTCTGTATCTGTGTTGTCTAATATTTCTCATGTTGGATAGTAGATATTAATTAGATACTAATATACTTCCATTACTTCCCTCCCATCCTTTGTGCTGTAATTGTCAAATATTTTATGTTATTTTTACTTTAGATAGTTATCTTTTAAGGCATTTAAAAGTAGGAAAAAAGTCTTTCATATTTACCCTCATTTTTACTATTTTTAGCACTCTTGACTTCTTTGTGTGAAAATAGAGTAGTTGTATTGTGAATGAAAAGGGGCTTGTTTGAGAAGCAAAGAATTGATAGGACTTGTTAAATGATTGGATTTGAGAGATGAGAGACCATCAGTAATGATGGCTGAGATTTTGAACCTACGTGAGTGGTTGGGTTAATAATGTTGTCATTATTAACTGGTTTCATAAATGCTATTATATTTTCTGTATGCATATAGAGTAGGCCATGGACTTCTAGAGCATAGTGCACTAAAATTTTTAATATTTGAAAGGAACAGTTTCAACAATAGAGCAACAAAAAATGTAATATTAATAGTAACATGGAAATTTTGGAAGATAAAGGAAAAGGCTCATTATTATTTTTGTATATTCCCTTCCCAATTATCCATTCTTAAAAGTTTGTAATTGTGCTTTTGGAGAAAGACTAGCAGTCATTGATTGTTGAGCTTGAATTTGTTCATGATTCCAAATAACTCTCATTTGGGGAAGGAAGAGGAGCTGCACTTGACTTTTGGACGTTGACACGTAATACTTAATTTTGGGTCCTTTATTTAGCAGGGAGAGTGGGTAAACTTGTCCTTTAAACAGAAAAGTCTGCTATTCCAGTATTAAAGACTTTGGAATCATCTGGGAATTGGTTAGAAATGTAAATTATCATGTCACCTCATATTCACACCTTGAGAACCAGTGAAGTAACTATTCACTTGGCCTTTTGCCCAATCCCAGAAGGCACTGAATGTTGGCAGGTCTATAGAGAAAATATGGTTCTTTGACCAAAGACCCTTTCAAGAGTGCCTGTGAAGCTGAAATTAGTCATGACACTTAGTTAATTTAGCTTTTTTCACCATTCTCCAGTAGACAGTGGTTCCCAAGTGACTAGTACAAAATAGGTTAATTTGCTTAGCATAATGCATTTGAGATTCATTCATGTCATTGCATTTATCAGTAATCTATTCCTTTCTGTTGTTGAGTAGTATTAGTATTCCATTATATGGATGTACACATTTTATCCTTGACCAGTTGAAGGATATTTGGGAGTTTGCAGTTTTTGGTGATTATTAATAAAGCTGCTATAAACATTTGGATAAGGTTTTTTGATGAACAATGTTTTAGTTTTCTTTGTTAAATACCTAAGGAGTGGGGTTGCTGGGTCACATAGTAAGTGTATGTTTATAAGAAACTGCCAGTATTCCAAAGTGGTTTTTGCTGAAATTTTGTTGAGGATTTTTATGTCTGTTTTCATGAGATATTATTGGTTGGTAATGTTCTGTTCTTATAGTTGTCTGGTTTAGGTATCAGGGTAATGTTGGCTTCATAAAATGGGTTAAGGAGTATTTTCTTCCTCATCTGTTTTCTAAAAGAGATTGTGTAGCATTGATATCATCCCTTCATTTTTTTTTTTTTGAGACAGGGTCTCACTCTGTCGCCTGGCCTGGAGTACAGTGGTGTTATCCTAGCTTACTGAACCTCAAACTCCTGGGCTCAAGTGATCCTCCTGTCTTAGCTTCCCAAGTAGCTGGGACTACAGGTGTGCACCACCACACCTGGCTAATTTTTCTATTAACTAGAAAAAAGCTCTTGCTCAGGTTGTTCTCAAACTCCTAGCCTTGAACAATCCTCCTGCCTCAGCCTCCCAAAGTGCTGGGATTACAGGCATGATAAATAAGATATTTTTAAAATAAAAATCAATTTTAAAAAGTCCACGATGAACTAATTACCAACTTGTTAAAGATAGGATCTAACAGGGCCAAGATTAAGAGTCATGCAAGTGCAGGATTGAATACTCTCTTTTTAAAATTTTAATAGTTTGCTCATCACGCATGAGTTATTTATCGAGTAGGTTATTTTGTGCCCAGGATAAGTGCCTCATTTGCCTTATAGTAGTCTTGGCCTCACTTGTAAGAGATCAGTCTGTAGGAATTGCTTATGGGTTTCTCCATGGATCAGTGCATGAATTTTCCACTGATATGTAATAGATTGTCACAAATTTAGCAGCTTAAAACACTTACTGATAATTTCACAGTTCTGTAGGTCAGAAGAGGGGGCAGGGAGGAAGCTCCACTGTGTTCTCTGCTCAGAGTCTCACAGGCCGAAATAAAAATGTTAGCTGGGTTGGGCTCTTATCTGGAGACTTTGGGGGAAGAAGGTGCTCCCAAACTCATTCATGTTGAGTCCAGTTCCTTTGGGTCGTAGACTAATCTTAGCCTGTGTTTTTGTGGGCACTTGGCTTAGGGGTCACTCTTGGCTCTGAGGCTGCTCTCAAGTCTTTTCCATATGGCTCCCTCAATCTTCAAAGCCGGCAAAGGAATCTGGTTTACATAGAATCTCTCAGTTGCTTTTTTGCAACCAGCTGGAGAAAACACTCTACTTTTAAAAGGTACATATGATTAGATTGGTACCACCTGGATAATCTCCCTTTTGATTAACTCACTGTTAACTGATTAGTAACCTTAATTGCATCTACAAAATCTCTCTTGTCATATTCACAGTCCTGGGGATTAGGACAGGCAATCTTGGGGGAATTTTAGAATTCTGCCTACCATAGTCAGTTAACAAATCAATACAAACTATCAGTCTTACCCACTCATAGGGACTAAATATTAAAAAGAAAAACCAAATAGCTATAAAAACACATTATGGCAACATTTGTTACTGACTAAACTTTGATAGAAGAATAAAATATTCTTGGTACAATTTTTATCTGCACAATTTACTCTGATTAAATTAGACATGGTAGTAATTGTTGCAAAGGAAAACTCTTGATGATAGTGGCTTTACTGAGAAAATCTGGTATAGTCAAAAGCAGATTAGATCTTTATTTGTAAGCTTTACATTAAAAGAAATTGAAACAGAAGTTGACTTAATGAAGTTTGCTTTGGAAAAACACTTTGAAAAAAAATTATTGGTATTATACATTCATAGATACACGTACATACATACCATACACACATAACTCCAGGTAAAGATGGGAGGGACAAAAGGTTTGAAGAGTTAGAAGCTCAACCTGCCACTTCTGTTTTTTTTTTTTTAATTGTGTCTGAGTGTGTATCTGTGTACGGTTATATTTTGAGAAGTATCTAGCAAGAGTCTGCTAGCTTAGTTTCCACTGGTGAGTGGGATGGAGGAGTGCATCGCAGAATGCACTGCACAGCAGTGCATTCACTTTCTGCTTTATTCACTTCTGAATTTCGACTATTTTGAAATAGCATGTTTCAAATGCTGGCGCCAGGCTTCTTGTACAGTTTGCAGAACCATGAGCCAAATAAACCTCTTTTTTGTAAATAACCCAGCCTTGGGTATTTTCTTTAAAACAATGCAAAATGGACTAATATCGCTCCCCCCCTCCCAACTTATCCATATTGGTTTTCTGGAAGTGACTTTGTTAGCTGAATCAAGCTTGAATTATATAAAAACTATCCTTGTAGAATTTTTGGCAAAGATGGAACATAGCTAAGAAAAAATGTTCCTCCCATTGTTTCAAATGGGATTTTCAGGCATGTAATTATGAAAGTATTAATATTTCCTTAAATTATCCTTCAGAAAAAAAAATACTAGATGAGTATTGCCTTTTTTTTTTTTTTTTTTGCTTTGAAATCCTTATTCTTGAGTACTTTATTGCATCAAAGATGAAGAAATATTAAGGCACTAATTTGCTTTATCTGATTTGGTGGATTTCTTAGTTTGAGGTGATATTTTTCTAGGCTCTGATTGCAAATGACAACCAGCTTAAACTAAGAATGACAGAAGAATTGAAGAAATCTCTGAATAACCATGAACATGGTTAAATCTGGCCTAATGGATGAAATGTTTTCAGTACATTTTCTCTTAATCTTTCATATGGCTCTGTTTGCTTCATTCAGACCTACTGTCTAAATCAACAAGTATTTATTGAGTACTCGTTATGTGCAAGACATTATTTTAGTTGCTGGGGAACCAAGTGATAAAGTAAGACACACCAAGTCACTGTCCTCAAGGAACATGCTTTCTAGTGTGGGGACATGCTCCACATAGCAGGAAACAGGGCTTCAGACCACTCCAGACTCATATTTTTATCCGCAAGACCCACGAGACAAGAGGGCTGCTTTTCCAACTCCAGCTAGAAAAATTCCAGGGAAGGATTATGTTAGGTTATATACCCATTCTAGAATCAGTTACTGAACCCAGAAGGATGAATTATGTAAGCTTGGCCATGTACTTACCCTGTTCCGGGACCAGAGTCTGTTACCAAAAGATGGGGCTAGGGAAAATGAATATTCTGGGCAGGCAAAGATAGTAGTGCTACCATGGTGTTTGCATTTTGGGGAGTTTGATTCTTTCTGTTTAAAGCTGCAAATAAATTTGCTGACTATGCCAAAGTCAACTAATTCTGAAAGCTTGAAAGTGTTGATCTTTTTCCTAGTTTCTAAATCTAGAATAATTGTGATCTCCAATTTGATGTCCAAAAAAAGACTGAAAAATAACTTAATGATTTAATATATTGCTTCTCACATAATTCACCATATTGACAGGAAAGTTGTAATCTTTTAGGTTATAAAGATAATTTTGAAAGTTAATGCTACATAGTGTTTTAGTTTGGGTTCCACCAAAAGAAAACCCCGAGACAAGGATTTGTTGGGTTTCAAATGGTTCATTTAAAAGATGGTCCTATTTGAATTAAAGGCCCTTAGAAGGAAAAAAAAGTAAAAACAAATGAGTTAATAAATGATGGTCCTAGAAAAGGATGTTGAGGAAGTAGGAAAGAGACAGGGAAGGGACGAAACCCAATAAAGTAGTATACCACAATGGGCAATTAGACCTTCATCTCCCTGAGCATCCTCTGATAGATCACATAGAACATACTTTAGGAATATCCCATAGCAGGATAAAGTGTTTATCTAGTACCTCTTGTCCTTTATTGGTTGACGTTTCGGAAGTATTAACTCCCAGGCACTCCTACTTAACCCTGCTGCCAAGCTCAGTGTGCTTGTTCAGCTAGAGAAAAGCCCTCTGGCAGAGAGACACAGATGTTGAGAAATTGTCTAGAGAACTGTTCATAGAAACTGCAAGTGCCCTCCACGTTGGCTGTGAACTGATATGAGTGGGGCATTGATAGGTTCAGCTATAAATGGTGAAATATATATTCTTCTTTCTTAAGTCTATTCCTTCTGAGGCAATATGTTGTAAATTCTTAAAATAGTTGAATGTTTCCTTTGATTGCCATACAAATTTCTATATATTGGTAGAGCAACATAAGTACCTATACTAACCATGCCCCTCCCACTCTGGTTCAGTTTATCTGCTCTATATTAGGGTGGTTAACATGGTCTGTTGCAACAAATCCCAGAAATTTTAGTAACTTAACACAGGAAAGGTTTATCATGGCCCAATGACCATGGTTGAGTGGCTTTCTTGGTAGAGTTCTCTTCAGAGTTTTTTTGTCCAGCCATGTGGACAGGAAAAATCACAGAGAAGGTACTGTTCTTACATCAGCTTTGGACATGTTACTTCATAGCACATGGCCAGACCCAGTTGCATGGCTCTAAACTAGTTGTAAGGGAAGCTTGGAAATGATAAGGGAGTACTGTCTCTGACCCATTTGGCCATGAAGAATTTTCACTCAGTTGTCAAGATTTCATTAATTTTAATGGTGGTCTTTAAGACCTGTAAAATCACATTTCTTTTTCCTTACATGTTGAGCATATACAATTTTGTAATTACTATTTCCTTTATTGATAGATAAATCACAAACAATAAAAAAAAAGGGAAATCATTTAGTTTTTCACAAAATTGAAACTCGGTATTATCGAAGTCATTAATTTGGCATCTAACAAAGAAATGCAGTGGAATTTCTTAATTTCCTCTTTAAAGTTTTAGCAGCACTTGATGTATATAACCTTTCAAAAGCGTTTTTCCAGTGGCTAATTTATTCTACATGATTAAAATTGCCGTTTCATACAGAATTTTCAGTTTTCATAGATTGGAATATGTTCTCTAATCCAATCTAAAATTTCCATTTTTTTTTAAAAGAGTTTACATTAGTTTTATCATATGTGGGTTTAGATAAAAGGTCTTTGGGCTTATTAGCATTTTTTAAACACAGTGCTGAGGAAGTGGAACCACTTCACCTTTGTCCAATATATGTGGAAAATCTTCCTCAGTTTCAGCTGAATAAGTGAGTCCAGGAAAGTCAGCTAGTAGGGTAGGGCCTGTTGAACGTGAGACATCAGTCCCCAGGATATGTTTTTGTGTCTCTCTTTATGTGAATATAAGGTAAAATCATATTTTGAAATGAAATTTTCTTGTCTTCAAGATGGAAAACGTTTATAATTATGTTAAAGAAGTATAAACTGTCAAGATTTAGTACAGTTTTGGTTCCTATAGGAAACTACTATGAAAATATTTTTTATTCTAAATAGGATATTAAATATATATTACTGCTCTGGAAAATCTAATATTCCCCACCCCACTCTACTTTCAGATTACTAAGATGATAGGTAAAGAATAAAGCAAGCTCAGGGGCAGTATGCCAGGCTTTCTGGAAAGGGCCAGATAGTAAATAGTTTGGATTTGTGAGCTATACAAGTCTGTCACAACCTATCATTTCTGTTACTGTAGCAAGAAAGTAGCCATAGACAATATATAAACAAATGAGTATGGTTGTGTTCCACTAAAACTTTATTTACAGACAGTCAATTTGAATGTCATGTAATTTTCTTGTGTCACAAAGTATTCTTTTTTCCCCAGTCATCTAGAAATGTAAATAACCATTCTTAACTATGTGGCCCAAGGTCATAGTTTGCTGATCCCTGCTGTATACTATCGATAAAATGACACACAGGAGATCCTCTTCTTCAAAGATCTTTATAACCTCATGTGAGAGACGAAAGAGATGAGTCAGTAGACTATTTGGTAAGTGCTTGAATATACTGTCAGTCCTGTGGGTACAGAGATGAGGTGTACTTGGCCTAGAAAGTTGGGGAAAGGTTTTTGGAGATGATGCTTGAACTAGGTCTTAACAGTAGGTAGACCTTCATCAGGGATAAGACAGGAAGTGATATCTTTGCCAGAGGTATCAGATTCAGATGACTGGTATTACGGCTTTTCAGTACAGAAAGTGTGAAGCTTATTCATTTAACCATATTCTTCCCCTCTCTTTCTGTGGCCTGGCCGCGTTGGTCATGTTCTGATTTCTTAAGCCAAGGTGTTCTTTTCTGGCTCAGGCCCTTTGCACATCAAGCCCTGGGCTTGAAGAGCTCTTACTACCCTCAGCTAATTCATGCTCACTCTTCAGGTCTCAGCGTGATGACTCTTCCTGTTTCATAAGCTTCGAGAACAATCTGTACTTTTCCCTTCTTAAGACTCATGAGGCTTCTAAGTGCTGTTTGGAACCTGCTTGTCCCATCAGACTGTGAGCATAGAGCCTGACATATGTTTCAAATGATTTTTAATTCTTAAAAGTAAAAATAATACATGTAAAGGTTAAAGTTTATGCTCTCCAGAAGGCTTTAAAATGAAAAAGTAAATGTTTATCTTCTTATCTCCTACTAACAGCTTTTTGAGTATGCTTGCAGAATTTTAGGCAGTGATACACTCCATAGATATATATACCATATTATATATACACATATATTTATTTATTTTATAAACTTTTGACAAATTTAGTAGAATGGTATCATACTGTATACAGTTACACACATTTTTGTTGTTGAACTTGGAGTTTTTTTTTACATATACAGCAACTCTTTTTTGAGAGAACTATTTTAATTTTTAACTTTTTGAGGTATATAACTTACGTAGAGTAAACCTTACTCATTTTACTGAAGTTGTGTTCCATATGTGAGTATATCATAATTTAGTAAATATTTATTGATTGCATAAGATAGGAGGTGGCAGGAGATGAGTATAGAGAGGTATACATGTAGATTAATATTTGAAATCACTTTACTATGTATGTATAATGTACCAGGCACAATTTTGCTTTTAATTTTAATCTTCACAAGGCTTAAAAGGAATATTGTCATTATTTCCATTCTACAGATGAGGAAGCTGAAAGTACAGAGGTGTAAGTAACATACCCAAGATCATACATCTAGTAAATGACAGATCAGGGTTTTTAATCTGGACAGTCTGGTGACAGACAGAGCTTCTGGTTTTTGTTTTTAATTTTTAAAAAATTACTGTAGGTATGCAATACTTGTATATATTATAGTGATGTTTTGATACAAGGTATACAAGGTGAATTAATCAAATCAGGGTGATTGGGGTATCCATCACTTCAGGCATTTATCATTTTTTTTGTTAGGAACATTCCAATTCCACTTTTTTAGTTATTTTAAAGTATACCCTAACTTATTTTTTTTTGACAGAGTCTCACTCTGCTGCCCAGGCTAGAGTGCCGTGGTGTCAGCCTAGCTCACAGCAACCTCAAACTCCTGGGCTCAAGCGATCCTTCTGCCTCAGCCTCCCGAGTAGCTGGGACTACAGGCATGTGCCACCATGCCTGCTTAATTTTTTCTATGTATTTTTAGTTGGCCAATTAATTTCTTTCTGTTTTCAGTAGAGAC
>CAUYRT010064006.1:0-36106 GCA_963574885.1 Lepilemur ruficaudatus | reverse complement strand
TTAACTCATTTGCTTTGGAATACAGCCTTTGAGGTTTACATATGAGAAATCAAATACTCTGAGTTTTGACAGGACCCAGTGCATAGGTCTCATAATGGGCAGAACTAAGACCAAAACTGAGGTCTTAGTCTCCAAATCCTGTCCTCATTCAATGAACATATGCTGCTCCATTTTAATTTAATATCCTTAAATGTGTATTTCTAAAGAAACCTAACAGATTTTACATTAAAAGCACATTTACAGGTGCTTTCCAATTATGTAAGTCAGAAGTAAAAAAAAAAAAAATTACAAGTGCTGTGCTTAATCGTGTTTTCTTTTCTTTTTTGTTTTTGTTTTTGTGTTTTTTTTGAGACAGAGTCTTACTCTGTTGCCCGGGCTAGTGTGCCGTGGCATCAGCCTAGCTCACAGCAACCTCAAACTCCTGGGCTCAAGCAATCCTCCTGCCTCAGCCTCCTGAGTAACTGGGACTACAGGCATGCGCCACCATGCCCAGCTAATTTTTTCTATATATATTTTAATTGGCCAATTAATTTCCTCTATTTTTAGTAGAAATGGGGTGGGTCTCTCTCTTGCTCAGGCTGGTTTCGAACTCCTGACCTTGAGCGATCCTCCTGCCTCGGCCTCCCAGTGTGCTAGGAATTGTGTTTTCTTCAGATCAGTTGGCTTTATGTATAAATCCCAAAAGATATCAACTTGAGCTTTGAAGGTGGGCAGACCTAGATTTAAGTACTAAGCCCAGTATTTCTTAATGTTGTGAGTTTAAACAGATTACTAAATGCCACAAAGCTTCCATTTCTTCAACTGTAGAGTTATGTTAGACTTACAGTATAGAATTAAGGGTTTAAATGAGTGTCACTGAGACCACATGTGGATTATGGAGTACAAGATTTGCACATTCTCATGCTATATAGCCCTGCTGTTGCTTACCAGTGATTTTGTGTATGTGTGCGTGCATATACATGTGTGTGCTTTTCTTTCCCAGGGGCGCCCTGTGGTGATTTGTGATAAGGAGGATACTGAAACCATTAAGAACACAAAAAGAACAATCAAGGTGCCCCACTCAGTGGACTGCTTGCAGGGCATTCTCAGTGTGATCCCCTTGCAGTTGCTGGCTTTCCACCTAGCTGTGCTGAGAGGCTATGATGTAAGTGGTCTACCTCTGCAGAAATCTTGGGATGGTTTTTCACCTGGGTACATTCTTACAGTTTTTTTTTCCTAAATTTTTTAACACGAGCATTTGAGAAATCCTCCAAATATATCTGTCAGCTATTATATTTTCATGACCCAATTTGTAGGTTACATCACTATATCTTGTTACCCATAGAACTTGAAAAGGAACCTTGGAAGTCACTTCCAAGATTTTGACTCTCCTTGGGGAACCTCCAAGGGGAACTCTTAATAGAGTAGCTAGTGCCATTTTGGGCAGGACAATGGTTTGGTATTTGGAGCAGTCCCACACATTGCAAGACTTTTAGCATTCCTGGTCCCCTAGTCATTGTGGCCACCAAAACATTCTGTTCTTATATTTTTAGTGTTGCCTGTGAGGACTGCCATCTCTATAGAGAACCACAGCAACTCTTTCTGTCTGTGTGAACTGGTGCTTATAGAATTCTTTTTCCTGACTGATTTCAGTTTTTTTCAAGATACATTGAGTGATTATATTTTCTAATTTAGTCTTTGTAGTCTATAATAAAAATGGTTAATGAGAATAATATTTTCCATTTTTATAAACAAAAATAATTTGCTTATAGCAAACCCTCCTCTCCCCAATCTGTATAGTCTCTCAAATCTTCCTCTTTTTTTGCAGGTTGATTTCCCACGGAATCTTGCCAAATCTGTAACTGTAGAGTAAAGAGCATCTGAAACGCAGGACAAGCAACACAAGACACCTTTTGTATTTAAGACCTTGATTTAAAATATTACCCTTTGAAGCCTTTTTAAAGTAAATCCTTATTTATATATTAGTTACAATTATTCCACTCAATTTGTGATTTTTGTGAAATTACCTCTTATATTTTTCCAGTAATTTGTGGAGGAGTTTGAATAATGTAATCTATATTGAAATCTGCATCAGAAAGATTTTAGCTGTTATTTTCTTTAAAGAATGCTGGGTGTTGAGTTTCTGGACCCTCCACTTCAATCTGAGAGGATAGTATGTTTTAAAAATAATTAGCATTTGTTTTACCATGCTTTTATTCATTCAGACCAATGAAAGAGTAGTGCATTTAATTGGAATATCTAAAGCCAATGGCAGTGTATGCTCATGCTTAGATGTTAAATGAAGGTTTTGCTAAGTTATATATAAAGAGAAGATGCTGTGATTTATTTTGAAGCTTGTTTCTGATTTGTTTTTAAATCAAACTGTAAAACTTAAAAACTGAAAAATTTTCTTGGTGGAATTTATGTCTGTCCGTTCGGTTAGCGTTAGTTTCTCAAACTTGTTGCCTTTTATCTGTAGATGAAGGTAATTTAGAAAGCAAACTGTAGTAGTGCATTGGTATTCTCCAACCCTTGAGAGAACATACTTGCACAATTTCATAGCACAAACTTTAAATTGGAGCTGCTTTGGACAACTGACAATATGATTTTAAATCTGAAGATGTGATATGTACATTTGGTTATCCTACCCCTTGTGTTTTCATCTCCTAAAAGTGGTTTTTATTTCCTTATATCTGTAGTCTTTTATTTTTTAAATGACTTCTGAATAACATGTTTTATCTTGTTCTTTGAAATCACAACGCAAAGCTGCTGTTAAATTTTTAAATTAAATCAATATTGATATATTCAGTATTCTCTTTAACTTTGTCCCAAGGAAGAATTTCCTACAGTTAATTTTAACTTTCCTTCACTGACTTGTTGAATAAAACTGGTCCCTTAGTGCCAGTTTGGAATTTCTTTGCAGTTGTCTGGAAGATTTGCAAGTCTTTGACTAATCTTTGGCTCTAAATGTGTATGGTAGGCTAAGCTTAGAAAAAGCTATATATGCTTTACACTGATAGGCATCAAATTTAGTAGTACTTCCCAGGTATTTTTCCTCTCTGTATTTTCTGTGCTCTACCCTTGAAATATATTTAGGAATGAAGAAGATATAAATAAAGTGATATGACGGTACATTCAGCTGGTAAGTGTCAGAAATGGAAGTTGACGATTTCGATTAAAATATTTAAAGTAAAATATTAGTTTGACACTCCAAAAATTATGAGTAATAATTTCTTTGCAGAGCTTTTTTAGCCAGATCTTAGGGGCTAAAGGAGAATGTGTTTATGTTTTGGCAAAGTCCTTCTCTTTTCAAAAGTTTTCATTTTTAAATTGTGAGAGTGAGATATTTAACACAATTATTTAAGTGAGTTCAGTCTTTTCCTTTCTTTTTTTTGTGTCTGAACTTCTTGGTGGGGTTAAGATTTCCTAATAGCTATTACTGCTGCAAGAGAAGCATAGAATTCTGCTTGTATCTTAGGGTTAAAGAAGGAAATGGTACATTTAGAGCTAATTTGGAAGGACTTTCATAGGTGGAGGCTAGAAACCTGATTTTTTTTTTTTATAATAGGGTCACTATTTATATTATATATATAGCTATTATAGCTATATTTATCTACTTGGTTTCTAAGATTATTTTGGATAAGCCAGCTAGTTTAAGTATGTGTATAGTGTCATTTCTTAAGTTTGATATATTAACATTTTACAAAACATGATTTGTGTGGGTTTATAGCATTTCTTATAATCTAAAGTTTGGTTCAGCATTCTTAGTTAAAATATGTGAAATCAGGATCAGTTTGCATAGTCTCTCTCTCTGTTTGTCTCTTTCCCTCTGTGTGTGTCTCTTTAAAGAACACATGCACGCATACATGCTCTCACTCCAAGTTAGAGTAAGTTCTAAACTGAATATCACAAGCCAGAATTAAGAACAAAAAAGTGATATTTTCCCAACAAACATGGTTTGCTCTTCCTCTCCCTTCTTGTTCTCTGTCTTATTTGATGTAGTGATTTTTAAATGCTTTTATAAATTCTTATCACAAAAATGATACTGTGATGAAGCAAGCCACTAAGTGAGCATGTCTAGTGAAGACCAATGTAATATAGGGTAAGAAAATTGGATTTTTCAAAAAAGATATTCTACAAAAGGAGTCTTTGTATAAAGAGTTCTTTCTTGTAGTACATTTAACATTTAAATTGACTCATGTAACTTAGAGTTTCTTACCTCATAAGCCCTTTTTAGGCAGGGGGACATGTGTGGCATCTAACACATGGCCCAGTAAATGATTGTTACTTTGGAGTCAGCTTTTCTATCTTTAAAAAAAAAGAAAAAAGAAAAAAAAATCACCTATGCCATAGGAATAAAAGGTAAGAGAAAAATTGTTAACTATTTTTAGTTTATTATAACTATGTCAACAAGTATTTATTAATACTTATTGTGTGCAAGTCACTGTGCTAGGCATTAAAAATGACATCCTTAAAGCAGTATCCATTTGTCCCCAGGGGGACTTATCACTAGTGAAGACTATGTTCAGTGGAAGGACAGGGTGAGAGAATGGGAAGATGGAGTGGAGGTGGGTTGTTAAATGCTGTGAGTGAGTGGATTTGTTTACTTAAATAACGGTCCAAGTTTTGGGGCGTATTGTGTTCATAAGAAGTGAAATGCATTTGCAAAGTGAGCTATTGTATTATCACAGGGTATAACGGACCCATAAATCTGTAACAGCAGTCATTTATATGCAAAGATGAAAAGCCATCAGGCATTACTGCTAAACAGGCCCTGACACATGGTGCTGTGCAGATGGGGCTGGAGGTTAAGGGAGCTAATACAGGTCTTCACTCTTAGTTTCTCCAAAGGTTGTTTCTGAGATGATACTGTCTCATCTTTTTGAATACAGGTCTCTTGTCTTGAGATAGTTCTGAGGATGGGAGGAAAGGAACCTTTTTTTTGGCTCCTTGGTGATATTCCTCTGACATTTAATTCTGTTACTCTTCAAAGAAGTAGAACTAGCTGAAATGTTTGCTTTAACAGACGTATTTTCAGAAGTCCTTTGGGGTCAGTTTTTTCTTTTCTCTTTTTTAAAAAATTAGGGTATACTATAGCAATAAAAGAGAAAGAATAATGTTAACTGTTATTATATGCTACAAACTAAGTGATTTTTCTAAAAAAGCACAATGTCATTGAAAAGTAATTATTGAAAAAGAGTTCATAGCTCACATTGAATTTGTGAAGGCCAAAGAAATTGAAGGGAGTGGTAAAAGATACTTTAGTTCTATGATATTCACATATTTAGTAAAATTTGTGTATAAGATTACCAGGCAGAGTATTTTCCCCCTGGAAACATTTCAGATTACTGTTGGAGTCTCAAGTTTAAACACTTAAATCAGTTTTTTTCCCCCACTGTATTTAAAGATTGTTAATATTTCAATATCTTCCTAGCTTTATGAATTTAAACATATCTTCAGGTCTGTGACAATGACAACTAGTAAGACAGATAACGTTAGCTTCAAACCAGTATTATGCAGGGTTAAGATAAAAATCATAGTTAAAGCAAGACTGTAAAGTTATGCCATATCAATTTATAAGTCTGTAATAGCTTGATATCAAAATGTTATTTACTATATCATAAATAATGGTTAACAAGAATATCTTAGGAAATTCTCAAATTACCTTTCTTACTATACTAGCTTTCAGAATGAATATAGAAATGATCCTGTTAGCTTTTTGAATGTTCTGTGGTTGACTGCATTTTGCTTACATACAACTTTTGTTATTTTTTTAAGTTATACTTCTTGTGAGGTGGAAATTTTAGAATCACCCTTGCTTTGTTTTGGTTTTGTGTTCTTTAAAATGAATGTTTAGTTTACTGAGCCAGTTGGTTATTTCTTCTTCATGTCTTGTTAAGTCCAGTGACTCTAAGCCTGAACTGTGAATACATTATCAAAAACTTGCTGAGAATTTCATTTTGAAGCAATTTGTTAATATTTGAAGCATATACATGTTTGTAGTTTTGTTAAAAATTGTACTAAGAACATAGCCAATGTCTACTTTAGTGGTTAGTTACATTTCTGATGTCATCAGTTTATTCATTATCTTTGCTTTTAAAAATAAGAAATGATTACCTAAAGCCACATGTCTCTACCCCAACTTCCCAGTTGTTTGGGAAAGGATCATTAGATAAAGGCTCTACTCTATCTGATATCACACTCCATAGATATTATATTTTCTCAAGTCTTTTAAAATGTTTTGCAATAACCTGTTGTTTGTAGCATGTTATTTCCAAATTATGTAGTGATTTGTTTAAGTGAATTGATAGTTACAAAAGAAGGATGTTTAAGGTGAGTAGCAAGACAATCTTAAAGTT
This sequence comes from Lepilemur ruficaudatus, assembly GCA_963574885.1. NCBI lineage: Eukaryota > Metazoa > Chordata > Mammalia > Primates > Lepilemuridae > Lepilemur > Lepilemur ruficaudatus. The sequence goes on along the minus strand of CAUYRT010064006.1, from coordinate 29,768 downwards.
TCTGTACTATCTGGCAATCTGTTAATTATAGAACAAAGATTCCCTTTACAGGATCCATTTATAAACATCAAGCTAGCATCTCTATCCCTAGACCTTACAGCACTTGCTGTGTTTTGCCAGAGACAGTTAGGCCACAGTGGTTTGAATGAATAGATGTGCTGTTTTGCCTTCCCATAGAATTGAGCCCAGTCTCTGGTTTCTCTCCCCCTCCCCCACCTCTCGCTCTCTCTCATGCTCTGTGGCAAAGCCTAAGGCCGCCCCACCAGCATGCATCATTTTTTCCACAGGCTACATTTTTGACCTAAAATTCAGCTTTACTTCTAGTGACAGTTTTCTTTAAATTCTCCTCAGTTGGCTATCAGTATTTATTGAATGCTTACTGAAGGCTAAAAAATGACTTCCCTAAAAATTAAGAGGCTGCTTTTCATTGGAGTGACATTTAGAGAAACATTAATTATTTAACTTTTTTGGATGAGGGAAAGAAGTAAAGGTTAAGTTTTTCTCATCAATCTGAGAGTTAATAGTTTCCATCGTTTTTTTTTTTTGGATGATGGAACTGTATTAGCTTAACAAGCATCCTATAGCTATGAACTAATCTTGTGGTAATACACAGAAAAGTTACCAGGTTATAAGTTATTTAAATCAGCTGACTCCTTTCCAGGTAGTGTATATGTGATAAGATAATTTTACTGTTCTTTTTTTGGTTAGCATGTATACAACAGATTATTTCCAAGGTTGAAAAGGCACATTTGTGAACTTCATATTAACAGGATTCATTGACTCAAATTCCCAGGTCACTTATGTATTTTCTCATAGAGAATGCTGTTATGTAGCCATATTTCTCTTTTTATGCTTCAGGAGATTTTGAGTATGAAGTATGGATGTGTAATTAAAAATATGGAATCAAAAATGGAGCTTGCAAGCAATTAGAAAAATGCTCTTTTTTTTTTTTTGAGACAGAGTCTCACTTTGTTGTCTGGGCTAGAGTGCCGTGGCGTCAGCCTGGCTCACAGCAACCTCAAACTCCTGGGCTGAAGCGATCCTTCTGCCTCAGCCTCCCAGGTAGCTGGGACTACAGGCATGCGCCACCATGCCCGGCTAATTTTTTCTATATATTTTTAGTTGGCCAATTAATTTCTTTCTATTATTAGTAGAGACGGGGTCTCGCTCTTGCTCAGGCTAGTTTCGAACTCCAGACCTTGAGCAATCCACCCGCCTCGGCCTCCCAGAGTGCTAGGATTACAGGCGTGAGCCACCGCGCCTGGCAAGAAATGCTCTTTTAATAGAATTATACGTATTTCCTTCCCATTCAGTTATCAGTCTGCCTCTCTATGTATAAAATTATTGATGCTTACTAAGATGAAAGCATTTGGCATATTTTCATATGCTCTTAATTTCTGCAGTATATTGAGTGATTCAGAAGCATCCAACAATCCAAAAACCAGAACCACCAAATAAGTTAAATCATGAGATCTTTAGAAGTTAGTTTTTGTCTCTGTCACTCAGCTTTGTATGTTTTGAAATGGAGATAAATATAGTGAAGCCTCGAAAGGAAAATTTCCAGAATTCCCAAAGTATACAATACTGAACTGAGAATTCCAGATCCATTATACTAAATGACAAATGAAGGAAACAGTATAAGAACAGTTTAAGAACTGGGTATGACCCCTTGGTTCTTAACTGGTACCTTCTTAATTTGTGAGACCTAAGGTTGATATGTGTGAATTTTAGATTGTCATACCACAACCTAAAGGTCTGCAAAAGTCTAGATGTATCAAGATCACTGGTTTGTTTCTGCCAATAGCTCCCTTTCAGTGACATTGTTGTCTTCATGCTAGTGTGAGTCCGTCATTGGTGTTTTACTATGGCAAGTTCAGTGTGAGATGAACTAATTAGAAAGCATGATGCATTGTTATTTTCAAGTAATGGGATGGACTTTCAAGTAATGGGATCTTATCTGAGATGATAAAGGCTTAGTTTCTAGGCAAGAGAAATAACATTGCATTAAGTTTCAAGTTTTCTTTCTGTTAGATTTGAATGTGTCTAGCCAGTTTGATTTATGGGAGCTTTTGGGTTTTTTTCTATTATACCTTGTTATATAGAATTGTTTTGAAATACCAAACATGTTTTCTTTGAAATTTATTTCTTGCTTTCTTAATTTTGTATTTATCTTTTGAATAAAATGTAAACCCAATAATGATTTTATTAATTTACTTTCATTGCTGCTATGTAGAAACCTAGGAACTGTGGGAAATCTTTGTAGGATTTCTATCTTTTGTTCTTGGTTGTTAACTTGGACCCATGTGGTATTACTAAAGTTTAAAAGCATTTCATTGAAAAAAATGAATTTTCAAACTTCTTCATGTCTGTAGTCTTTTTTTGGTGCTTTAAGTGAAGTGGGAAAATATGCTGGCCTCTGAATACAGAATTGACTTTACTGACACAACAGTAATAAATGTTTTGAGTTGTTTTCTCAGCAGGGACGGATTTGTAGAAATTTGTTTATGCATTCCTGGTTTTCCTAGGACAGGACACAAGAATGAAGGAGAGTGCTTGGGGTTCCCCAGGCCAGAGAAAAGCCAGCTGACTTGCAGACACCTTGTACTCCCCAACTTGACCTTCCCAACAGTGTGATGTTCCAGAGTTAATGGTTCTCAACTCCTTTGGGCTTAATGTTCCTGAAACTAAGTAAGGGCTCATCCTATCAGAAGATAGGGCTGATTTTTAATTTTATTGTTTTTAAAATTAACCCAACCATGGCTTGGTTTGTGCCCATGGATGCCTCAAAACTTGAATTATTATTTAACTGGATAATCCCTTCACAAACTTTTAACAGCCAACTCTTACTCTTCTACTCTCTTACTTTGTACTGTCCTGTGTACTGGGTACACAGGACATGTGAGAAGTACCTGTGGACAAATGGACTCTGCTTAAATAATCTATGAATTTCTTAGTGCCTAAGCACAATGACTTTGCCAAAGAAGTTGCTTAATATAGGGATCCTTGCTGGCCTAAGTTATGTTGTAAATAGCATTTTTATTCCTTATTTTCTCTTTTAGTGCCTTTACCTGCTGAGTTTGGTCAAGAAATCAGAAATCACTGTTGGCATTTCCAGGAGGAAAGGATTTTTTTTTTTTCTTTTGAGACCACGTCTTGCTGTGTTGCCCAGGCTAGAGTGCAGTGGCGTCATCATAGCTCAATGCAACTCAAGATTCCTGGGCTCAAGCAGTCCTCTTGTGTAGCTGGGACTACTGGCGTGTGTCAGCATGCTTGGCTAATTTTTTTATAGAGACGGGGGTCTCACTGTGTTGTGTCTCACTGTGTTGTCCAGACTGGTCTTGAATTCCTAGCCTCAAATGCTCCTCCTACCTTGGCCTCCCTAAGTGCTGGGATTATAGGCATGAGTCACTGCACCTAGTCAGGAGGAATATACTTTGAATATAAGCCTCAAAGCATTCCCACAAGGAGTCCAAGAAACATAAGCTCAAAATCCAAAATTATAAACATCATCGTGAGAGAAGAAATAACAAATAGAAGGATCACATTTGCAAAAATTTTAAGTACAATTTTTGTATCAAGTAGTCCTTTGATATCCATAGGGGATTGACTCTAGGGCTCCTCGTGGATTCCAAAATCCATCGATGCTCAAGTTCCTTGTACAAAATGGCATATTTGCATATAAACTATGCATATCTTCCTGTATACTTCTAATCATCTTGTTTGGGCATAAAGAATAATACCCCAAAATACGGTGCTTGGCGTGATGCCCCACTTTGACTGAAAAGAAATAGAAAGTCCTAGCATTCTGGGGGGCTGAGGCAGGAAGACCCTTGAGGTCAGGAGTTTGAGACTAGCCTGCATAAGAGTGAGACCCTGTCTCTACTAAAAATAGAAAAATTAGCCAGGTGTCATGGCATGTGCCTGTAGTCCCAGCTCCTTGGGAGGCTGAGGCAGGAGGATGGCCTGAGCCCAGGAATTTGAGGTTGTGGTGAGCTGTGATGACACCACTGCACTCTACCCTGGGTAACAGAGTAAGACTATGTATAAAAAAAAGAAAAAGAAAAAGAAATGAAAAAAAAAGAAATAGAAAATCTTAGACGCTGCCTCAAAACCAAGAACTTCTAGCCTTCTCTTGTTTCTCCCTTCCCAACCCCAAGAGCAGGGAATCTCCCTGGAATCTCCTTATCTGACTTAAGATGCCCATCCCTAGCAATCTGTCGAACACTCAAGAAAGATAAACCACTGCAGAAGAGAAAAGAGACTAAACGTCACCATACCCAGGGAGACTTTCATCTATTCTTCTGAGAGCAGCTCTGAAAGATTACCTGGGAAAATTTATTCACATAGTAACACAGCCTTTGTTCACTATGTAGTTCCACCCTTCACCTTCCTGTAATTTGCCAATCCCATTTGGTTTTCTAAGAGAATTATTTACAAGATAACGTCTGCCTCCCAGGTCATTTCCCCTAAAAATTATTTACTACCTTCTAAGATTGCCTACAGCCCCCCACTTCCCTCTCCCTAATAATGGTAATGTTTAAGCTTTAGCCATCTGGCCCTCTTTTGAGTCTCATGTTTGTGGCACTTTCGCGTCCCTGTGCATGTAAAGAAATTTGTTTGCCTTTTCTCCTGTTAATCTATTATCAGCTCATTTCCGTAAACCTTCAGAGAGTGGAGAAGGGAAGCTTTTTCGTCACCCCTACAATCTCTACCTTACTTATAATACCTAATACAATGTAATGCTGTGTAAATAGTTGTTATACTACACTTTTACATTTGGATCATAATTTTTTATTGGTTTTTTAAAAAATATTTTGTATCTTTGGTTGGTTGGGTCTATAGATGCGGAACTGTGGATATGGAGGGCTGACGATATCAGAAGCAATGGGGGAATCAAAGATATAACAAAGGAATAAGAATAAAATATGACAAGGCAGATTTCAGGAAGAACTAAAAATATATAATAATTGAAATTAGAATGCATAAACAGATTAGACTGAATTGAAGAGAATTAGTGAACAGAAACACAGGCTGAAGAAATAGCCCCAAATGAAGCATTACTGTAGAGAGTGATAGAAAATAGGAAAGTAAAAGTCAAACACTACTTGGCTTTTTAGAGAATTCTCCAGACCACATTAAAGGCAAATCCTAGAATTTAAAGTGCCCAACAAATCTCAAACATTAAAAGACATTCCATTCTTAGACACATTGTTTTAAAACTGAAGAATACAAAAGATGAAGAGACCTTTAAAATAGCGGAGATAAGACTACTCACAAAAAAGTCAACTATTAACTAGACTGACAGCTAATTTCCAAACTGCAACGGTGGAAACGAGGACTATGGGATAATTTCAAAGTGGTGAGAAAATAACTTGTGAAACTTAATTTCAACAATGATGGAAAAATGTGCTATCCGATGAACAAAAACTGAGACTCTCAGTAAGGGATCTTCCAAGAATAAATGCTACGATGATGAAAAATGGTCCCACAAAGCCTTGAGATGCAAAACGAATGAATGGTGGCCAGGCACAGTGGTGCACACCTGTAGTCCCAGCCACTTGGTGGGCCGAGGCAGGAAGATCACTTGAGCCCAGGACTTCAAAGCTGTAGTGTGCAATGATCGTGCCTGTGAATAGCCACTGCACACCAGCTTGGGCAACATAGTGAGAGACCCTGTCTCTTAAAAAATAAAATAAAAAGGATGGTGAGCAAAAAACGCTTTTAATTGAGGGTAAATCTAAAGCAATAACTGTCTAAAACAGTAGTAATAATTTTTTTAGAAGCTGTAAAACAATCCATGATAAATTATGACTTGGGAGTGGATGAGCAGAGTTAAAATATTTTAAGGCCTCTAAGGAGGCCAAGGTGGGAGGATTGCTGAGATCGGGAGTTCAAGGCCAGCCTGAACTAGAGTGAAACCCTGTCTATACAAAACTCAACAAACTTCGCCGGGTGCATTGGTGCATGCGTATAGTCCCAGCTACTTGGGAGGCTAAGGCAGTGGGATCACTTGAGCCCCAGAGTTTGAGGTTGCAATGAGCTGTGATGACACCACTGCACTCTAGGTGGGGTAAACCGAGTGAGACTCTTGTCTCAAAAAAAACCACAAAAAAACAAAACATACATACATATATATATATATATATATATATATATATAAATAAAGTAAGGCCCTTTTTACGTGGGAGGAGGGTAAAGATAATAACTTTGGACTTTGCTAAGTAAGCATGTTAAAATTTTTGTAACAACTAAAATATAACTAGAGGATATAGTTTACAAAGTGATAGAAGGAAAAAATGGAATTTGGGAAATAAATGGAAGTACATTGGTAATAAGCACAACAAATACAGGAGACACATCTAAAATACAGGAACACAGAAAAGCTGAATGTGAAAGGATGGAAAAAGGTACCCCAGCCTAACCCTAACTCAGGGAAAGCTGGGGAGCTATATTAATACGACAAGATAGACTTTAAATGAAAAAACAGTACTAGAAAATAATGCAGCTGCTGTGGAAAAGAGTTTGGCAGTTTTTCCAAAAGTTAAACAGAATTACTATAGGGACCAGCAATGCCACTCCTATGCAAATACCCAATAGAACTGAAAACAGAAACTCAGACACTCGTATGCCAATGTTGTAGCAGCATTATTCACAGTAGCCAAAAGGTGGAAACAAGCCAAGTGTCCATCAATAGATGAATGGATAAACAAAATGTGATATATACATAACTACGGAATATTATTCAATCATAAAAAGGAATAAAGTCCTGATACATTCCAAAACGTAGATGGACCTTGAAAATATTACGCTAAATGAATTAAGTCAAACACAAAAGGACAAATATTGTATGGTTCTATGTATATAGTTATCTCTTTGTTACTGATATCTGGCATGGTCAGACAATGTGCTCTGAATTATTTTAATCTTTTAAATCTCTTGGATACTTGCTTTCAGTGGTATATGGTCAGTTTTTTCAGGTGTTCTCTATGTGCTTAATTTAATTAGGATGTTTTGCTGTTGCTAGGTATAGTGTTCTATGTATGTTCATTAGGTCATTTGTCAAATATATTCAAATCGTGTATATTGTCATTGATATATATATTTTGCTTGTTCTGTTATGGAGAAAGGTGTATTAACATCTAATATGATTGTGGAATTGTCTTATTTCTTCTCATATTACTGTGTTCTGTATTTTCTCATATATTTGCTTTATATATTTTGATATTTAGTTGCATACACATTTAAAGTTGTTATTGATGAATTGAAAGTTTTTTTCTTATGAAAGAACTCTCTTTATACTGCAGTTCTAATTTTTACTTTAAAATTTAGTTTGTTGTATAGGAATATAGTCACACCAACTTCTTTCTTTTAATATTTACGTGATACATATTTTTTATCTCTTTATTTTCAACCATTTTGAATCCTTATGTTTTAGATATAAACTCCTATAAACAACACATCATTAGATTAAAAAATCCAATTCAGAAATGTTTGTCTTTTAAATAGAAAACTTTATCCGTTTACATTAAAACCAATAATTTTGGTTTATGGCTATCATCTGATTTTGTGCTTCCTTTGGAACCTGCCAGTCCTGTTTTTTTCTCTTTTTTTTTTTTTCACCTTTTTTTGGATTAAATACTTTTCATCATCACATTTTTCGCTCCTGTTTGGATGTTATACCCTGTTTCAGTTCTTTTAGGGGTTACTGTAGAAATTACAATATTCATTTATAACATATCAAAGCCTAAAGCTAATCTACGTTGTTACTCTCCTCCCGGACTATAGAAGGACCACAGGAAATTTTATTTCCACCCTCCTTACTCATATGTTATTAACATATATTTTAACTTATTTTTTGTTCAACATCTTATGGAATTATTTTTGTTTTATTCAGTGTTCATTTAGATTTATCCACATTTGTCTTTATTCTTTCTTGCTTCGCATGCCTTGCATCTGGGAGCACTTTCTTTGGATTTTCCTTAGTGACTGACTGCTGGAGGCAAGCTCTCTATTTTGGCTTGTCTGAATAGATCTTTATTTTGCTGGGCATAGAATTCTAGGTTGCCAGTTATTTTCTCTTAGCGTGTTATCTCCTGGCTTCCACCGTGGCCACTGAGATGTCAGACTAACTTTTGCTTATTAGAAGGAATCTGTTATTTCTCAGTCATGCCTTTTAGGACCTCCTCCTTGGTTTGGTGGTCTGCAGCTTTGCTCTGTTGTTTCTACGTGCAAATTTCCTTTTATTTACCCCTATTTGGGGTTCACTGGGCCTATGGATTTTGCATTGGAAAATTCTCATGTATTAGCTCTTTGAATATTGCCCTTTCCCCATTTAGTTTCTCTTTTCTTTCTGGTACTGTGATTAGACATATATTAGACCATCTCACCTTATCCTCCATTCCTCCCAACCTCGTATGCGTATTTTTCATATTTTTATCTTACTGTGTTTCATTCTGGATGATTCCTTCTAATCTGTCTTCTGGTTCACAAGTTTACTCTTTGCTGTGTCTAATTTGTTGTTAAGGCAGCCTGTGAGTTTATTTTTTTAAAATAGCTCATTGAGGAATGCTTCATATATCATAAGCTTTGACCATTTTCGTTGTACAATTCATTAAGGTATAGTGAATTTATAGAGTTGCACAGCAATCACCATAATTCAGTTGTAGAACACTTTCATCACTCCAGAAAATTCCTTTGTGCCTGATTACAGTCAGTCCACTGGCTTTTAAATTTTAATTATTATTTATTTATTTATTTTTTGCTGAGAAGTTCTTTTTGATTATTTGCAACTTTGGTTATTTATTTTCTCCTCTTTGAAGCTACTTTCAAGCTTACCTTTTACTTCTTTACATAGTATATGCAGAGTTATTTTTAAGTCTGTATCTAATATTTCTAATATCGGAATTGTCTTTTGCGTCTGTTGACATTTACTCCTGGTGCCTTGTTTCTTTGTGTGCTTTATTAGTTTTAACAGTGAGTTCCTTGGAAAATTACTTCTCTGAATTCTTTGAGGCCTAGGTTGAAGGTGCCTTTCTTCAGAGAAAATTTCCATTTGTTTCTGTGAGGTGCCTAAGACTCTACTAGTCCAGAACTGCTTTCTGCATTGATGGCTTGAGGTTTTGTACTATCCAGTGATATGAATTTGGGGCTTAAATCTGCACAACTGTAACTCCTAAACGACCTGATTGGTATCCTGGTCATCACTGTTTCCCGGCAGAGTACCACCTTACAAAAAGAGACTAGTACTTAGTCTCTCTTAGTTTCCTTTCAGGCCTTGGTGAAATAGCTCTCCAATTTTAATGTGCCTGAGGAGCCTATTAAAAAGTGATAATTCTTCCACCAACAGAAGAGATTATGATTCAGTGGGTGGAGTTGCAGCCCAGGGATTTGCATTTTTAGTAATCACCAAAGATGATCTAGATCTAGATGGCACTTTCAGAAACATCATCTTTGGAGCTTATAGTTTCATTTGATCCATTGTACAGCTTCATTGACTTTCTGTCTTCCTAGAGGGGAAAATGTTCATTAAAATGTTTAAGAACCATTTCTCTCTTTATATATATGGACAGATCTACTTAAATCTGTTGTTTGAGGCTTGGTATGGGAGAGAGTGCTGTGTACCCATGCAGACCTGGCTCTCAGTGAAGTAATGATGAGAGCAAAAGTACCTTGCTCAAATATTTACAATACTTTGAAGAACATAGTGATGTAAAAGCCCTGATTTGTGCTAAAACATTGTTTGGCTTCTCTCACCCTGATCCCCAGTTGGTGCTAGAGCTAAAGAGTCATCATTTTCTTGATGTGATGCTTGGATTGAAACACCAGGATAAGTCAATTTGCCCTTCTTAAAAGTCATTTTTAATTCCCACCTACTCTGGGCTGAGTTGGAAATGTGTGAATTGAAGCCTGAGTTGAAAATGAAGAAAGATAATGCACTGGGGCCTTGAAGCTTTTAAATATGTATTACTCGAAGGAGTGTCTATAAAAAGGGCTTTAATGCTGTAATATATGTAACATGTAATATATGTTACATATGGAAGGTAAAACTCAGAAATGTGAGTTTGGGAAGAATGTGAGAATGGGAAGATGGTAAGTGAGAGAGAAAAGGCATTACTTATTCTCTATTAAATGAAAAACTTTAAAAACTTTAAAATGTAAGCAAAACTATAGCAAGCCAAGTAAGAAAAATAGAAATCCAAAAACTGACCAAACTTACTAAATAACTTGAACTTGATTTATTGCAACATCACTGCATCTCTGCAGGTCTGGTTCCATGCCAGGCTGGTTCTCTGGTGTCTCTAGGAGAACTTACCGGGGCAAAGCCATACTTGAGGCTCAGCCACCAATCTTATGCTTTATACACTTGAAAATAATGAACATTTTCGATTCCAGTTAATTTCACTTTTCTTTTATATTATTAATGCTCCTATCCTTTTGGAAATTGGAATGTGGAATGCAATGTGGCAAATATTAAGAAGTGGGACAAGCTGTAGGAAAATAATCTGATGTTAATTTACTTTTCCCCTGGAGTGGAGCAATCCTTTTTGGGCCCAGCTCGGTTTCTCAGCTGCCTCAGGCAGCCACACGGAGAGGGAGGCTCTCATTGCTGCATTCTCTCAGTTCTCTCTTAGATGGATAAGGGGTCCCCACTTGGGGCTAAGTAGGAACAGACATGCTTAGATATGTCTGAATGGGGCTGGTGGGCCACCCAGAAGACTCCTTGGGTGAGGGCCTGTGCAGCCTCTTGGCGGGCAGACGTGAGTTAGCCCTCGGCCATGGGAGGGGAGCGTAGTCCTAAGAGGAGCCATGTGCCACCACTTGGACCAGCCCTTGGACCCGTGGCTGGGTTCTTTGGATGACGGGCCTGTGAGTAAACTCTAAGGTCTCCTACTAACAATGCCAATAAAACAGTGGGCACAGCAGCCTGGTCCGGGGTGTATTAATTGAGTGCAACAGAAAGGGAAGTGAAGGGTTCTCCTTGGCCTCCTCACACACCACCAAATGCCCTGACTTCCAGGGAGAGCTCAGAAGTAAGGGGGGAAGCCCGCGGACACTGCAGAGATAGGCCCCACTGCATCTGGCAGTGGGTTTGTTCAGGGCTACATCTAAGCACCTCCCCTTAGGTACACAGGAGCACTTCTAGGAGGCTCTCAGTGTTTGTGAGGGTGGGAGAAACACTCAGGGCGTGTGGATATGGGTTACTATCGGTCACATATTAATGTCATTTCATTGGCCCTGCAGGCTTGTGAGGTCCAAGGAAACTTGGGTTACGTGAGAAAGGAAAAGCATACTGTAGTTTGGCAAACAAGCTGTGTCTTTGTGTGTGAGAGTGTGTGAGAGAGAAATGAGCTTTCATTTAGAAGCTTTGGCAGTGGCTTCCACTGGATCCCAAGTCCTTTTTAAATGATGTTTTCTGAGCCTGGAAACCAAGCAGGCAGATCATGGAATTTTGGCTGGAGATGTTTTTTAAAAAATGTAGGCTAGCAATGAAAAAGGAGGTGGTAATTTGGCTATGAGGGCCTTTTGGGCTGCAGAGCAAACCAAGCAGAGTTACCATGGTGGCGCTCCTACTATTTATATAAACAAAGGTTTTTTTCCCTGACAAACATTCTTCCTATTTAATAATCCTCAGTCCACAGGAGCCTGTTCCCTCTCTTTGTGTGTAGCTAGTTCATGCCATTTGGAATTGGGGAGAGTTTTATTTCTGTGTGCGGTTGCTTTCAGGCACCCAACACACTTCAACATTAAGTGTTAAGTACTAACATCTTGAAGTGCAGGAGGAGAGATGCTTTAGAGACTGTAAGAGTGATGGTCCCGCATGTAAAAATGGAAATGGTCTTCTTAATGATCCGAAGTCCACCCGCCCAGCCCACTCTGAGCATTCAGAAGTACGTAGACTGCTACTTTAATTCGGCCCTACAAAACCTGTCCTGCATCTACCTACCTTCTCTTCTAACTTCCATGGCAGCCTTCATATTCCATTACCAGAGATACCACCCTCTTGTTAGCCCCTATCTAATTATTTGTGAAGTCTTAACAAACTCTTACATTGTAAGAGGACTCATTTGGTTATGAGGAACAAAAACCCTATCCTATCGAACTCAAGCACAAAAGGGAATTTATTATGGGATCATGTAACTGGGAAGGCACAGGTAGTCTGGCTTCAGGAATCACTGGATCCAGCTCATGTGCCCATTATCTCCAGCGGGTCCCAGGTCTGGGCACATCTGACATGGTCCTTCCTGCTCCCTACCTCCCTCTACCCTCATAGTCTCTAGGAAGACTCGGTCCTTTCAGACACTGAGTATCTGAGGTAAGAAACTTAGAGGGCTTTCAGGCATCCTTTACCTAGGAACCCAGAGGGATCAGTGATCTCAGCATGCTTAGGTAAGGCTGTTTGCATGCTTCTCCCTTCTGAACAGGCAGGCACCTCTCTAGACCTACCTTCGAGCTCAGGGCAGTCGAGGTCTCTCTAGTTGTTGCCTCAGTGCTACCCTCTGGGGTCTCCAGAGCCAGCAAGGAGCACCGAGGGTCCCTCTCCAGCTACGAGCACCAGAATTCTCTACTGATGCCACTTCCAGGTTTCCCTAATGAATAAACTGATTTTATTCCAAGGGTATCAAATGTGCATGATGTATGTGCACACAGCACCAGATTCCAGGGATCCCAGACAGAGTCTCCATTACGTCCCCCGGCTCTCCTCAGCAGCAGCCCATCTGTGGGTCCATATGCGGCTTCCCACATTAGCTTAGTTCCCCCAACTCATGTCCCTCATAACTGCAGGACCTTGGTGTCCTCCACCACAGGCACTTCTGAAAGTCCCCAGGAGTTTAGGAACAAATCCATTATGTCCTCTGCCAGGTCTGGATTGGACGTCCTTCACACCCATAGTGCCCTCTCCTCCCGGTCCATGCCCAGCTCCTTGAGCTGGCCACCCCAAAGTCGCTGATCCTTGAGGTGCTACAGGGCCCAGTTCATGGGGCTGGCGAGGGCTGGGACCACGAACCACTCTCTCAGCCATGGCTCCATGGCCTCCTTTTCACTAAAGTTTCTTCTGCACTAAAAGATCTTCCTCGAGGTCCTCCCTTGCCCTGACCACCACGGACTTTGAGCCTCACCATTCGCTAGTTTAATAGGTGACCAGTGAAGCAGAGAGGCCCCCAGGGCCACAGAGCTGGTGGGTGAACACCAGGGCTGGGAGCTAGATATCCTCATTCTCTGCTTTTTTCTTTTATATCCAATCAACACCTTCTCTGTCAATAGTAATAATAACATCTGAGAGAACCAATAGCTCAAAAATGTAAAACAAAACCATCTTGAAAATACGGCAGGGCTTTAGTTTGAGAGTCTAATTTGAGAACGTTGGGGCCAGCGGCGCATAACACTCCCACTCTGGAGGCTGTTTGCGTGAGGGGCTGAGGAGCCCTCACTCCAAGCAGCGCGGGCCTTGGCGTGGGCGGGCGCACGGGGCGTGGAGCAGCAGGGTGCTGTGCCCAGGCCTTTTGCAGGGGCTGCGCTGGAGCTCCAGTCTGGGAGTACTCGGAAGATAGGGAAAGCAACGGGGCGGGAGAGGGTCGCTTGGTACCTCGGCAAGAGGAAATGGCCACCATCACATACAGGCCCAGACTCCTTGCGTCTTTTTAAACAACTGCAACTGGTTGGAACCCACAGTTCTTCACGTGGGGCCGAACCAGAAAAAAAGCTATTTTGTGGTGCAATTGTGAACCTCCTGCATCCACCAGTGGGTGTGACCGCGGCGAGCAGAGGGCCACACGGACAGAGCTGCGACCTTATTATTAACATAACGGGCTGGTGCCCCACGTCCCAGCGGCTGCAGCGACGGGCAGCGGCCACAAGGGGGCGGCGCCGCACCAGCCGTCGGCGCACAAGTGGCGAAGTCCCGCGGGACTCGCGAGCGGTACAGGAACGCGGCCACGCGGCCAGCCTTTATCTTTCTTTATGTTTCTTTCTTTCCTTCTCTGCGGGGCAGTCGCACCATGCTGCACAAGTGGGGCGCGAATGGCCCTGGGAGGCAGGGCGTGTGGTGTGTGCCGCGTCCACCGGTGCCGTCTAGAGCAGGACCCAGTGGACGCTCCGCGGGGGCGCAGGGCTGGGTCTCTGCCCGCCCCCCATCTCCCCTTCGTGGGTCTCGCCTCGCTTAGTAGCGGCCCCTGGGCTTCAGGCACTTTTCTAGGCCCTGGGCACAGCTGTCCCGGGCGTCCCTTCGGGAGGGGAGGGGCAGCGGTGCCCCCGCAGCTCGTCCCACCTGGCCGCCGCCCCCGCCTGTGCTGGAGCCCCAGACCCGAGCCCATGCGGAAGACGCTGCAGTCGCCCCAGACCTGCCTTTGGAAGGAGCGGTCCGAGGGCTCCAGCCTTGCGACATCTTTTAGTCTGCCGCACCCGGGGTGTGGCTGGGATAACCCGGACCCGGACGGTGAAGCTGCGGGGCGCGCGGTGGTCACAAGGGAGCATCTCAGGCACACAGGGGCGGTGGTCACGGGGACCAAGCGGTATCTCTCTGGGGCCACAATAAGTCCACAATGGCAGGGCCAGCAGGGCATTCCTCTGGACTAGCCCCCTCCCCTCCGACTGCTCCGCTCATTGCCAGGAGTGCTCAGGGCACAGAGAGAAACTGTCACCTGCAAGCCCCGGCCACCGGCCTCCCACCCAGGCGTCCACAGCCACTCTGAGAGCTCAGTTCCCCTTTCTTTCCTTTAAGGTTTCTGTGGCTTCTCTTTCTGCCTCCATAACTGGAGCCAGGACAGGGCTGTCGTCTGGGAGAGTCCTGGCTTCCCGTGTGAGCAAGAGCAGCCAGGAAGAGGCTTCCCGGCCGGTAGACCACTGCCCTAGGTGGGCGTGTGGAATTAGGTGCTGGATTTACCCCCAAAAGCCCCCCTACAAGTTATGCGCGGCTCATGCCCTTGCTCCTTCCTGCTTTTTCGTGGATAAAGCCCATCTCATGCCCACCACTTAAATCCCCGTGGAGCCGAGTTTGAGAAGAGAATTCAGGAAGCTGACACCACTGCATCCCCAGCCAGAGGTTGTGTCTGACATTTGATTGCAAATTGCAACTTCCCAAGGCTTTCTAGTTCAGGGGTTGAAAGCAAGAAAGTTAGCCTATTTGTGAATATCTTTCTCCTTAAAAATTGTTCTCTTCTGCCTCTTTGCTTTTTGGCTTCTAGCCCTTTTTGGCACAAGGAACACAGTTGAGGTCAGCGCGGCTGGGATGTTTCCCAGTTCATAGCCCATTTGGGACCAGGAAAGAATGTTGGTGTCTCTAATGTAAGGTGCTGTCTGCCTCAGAGTCCTGGCTGGGCTGGGTGTGAGGAAGGCTGAGCTAAGATGAGGGTCCCAGGTGGGTGGGATTTTGCATTGAATTGGAAGTTGGTTATTCAAAGCCATTCTGTTTTTTATTTTTTACTTTTAGCAAAGCTATTCTGAATTCCTTGGTGTCAAGGGAGCTTTGGAACTCTAGGTCCCACTTCGTGCCTGCTTCTTGCTCCCTCCTGGTGGAGGGAAGGAAGGATGTGCCGCCTCTCAGGCCACGTGTCTGGTGAATGGGCACTGGCGGCTTCTCTGCGGTCTGGCGGGAGAGCTGTTCTGAAAGGAGCTGGGCTAGGGGACGGGGTGGGTAGTGCCGGGCACATCAAGCTCCAAATGCCTCTGCTTGACAGGTATAAACCCACATTCCAGTCAACTTCACCTGGCCCTGCCCATGCCCTCACCTCCACTCCCACCCCAGCGTGCAACTCTCCAGCCTCACTCAGCGGCTGTCTTGGAACTGGTCTCGTATGGCTCTGGCCCTGGCCTCTGGCCTTTGCGGTAACGTCAGCACGTGGTTTCCGCTGCGTGGGAACAGGGACACTGCTCTCCCTTCTGCTCTTCCATGCAGAGAGATGGGTACGCTTTTCTCTTATGGCCCTGCAATGCAGCTGAGATTAGGCCGAGATTTTTAATAGGATTGTCCTGGAAGCTTGGACAAGTGAAGGGCAGTGAGATGCAGAGTGTTCACCTACCAGATGGGTGTCTCTTCGGGCACAGGATCATTTTTGGGGACACCCTCCACCCCCCACAGAGTTGTAACTACCATCATCTCTCCCAAAGAAAGCTATCTACCCTCTCCATACCAAGGATTTTGGGAGAAAGAGTAGAGACTTGGATTCACCTTTGGGACAGACTTTACTTTGTCCCCAGGCCCAGAGAGAAGAAGAAATGGCTCCTTATTACAACCCAGGACTCAGATCCTCTCATTTCCCATACTGGGATCTGCCATTGCCTAGGACACTTGACAATGCGGTTGTTTATCCAGTTGCAGAAAAGGACAGCAGCCCCACCCTCAGTGGTGGCCCTGCTCCCTGGCCCTGCAGGCTGGGCCCCTCAGAGCTGAAGCCACCATCAGCACATTTTGTATCATCTGTGCATGTAGGATGGCAAGAGTCTAGTGCATCTCCTTCCCTCCATCAGATCACGTAGAGTTCATGTCTGTCCAGAACATCTACATTCAGGTTCCTGGTGGCTTCACAGCTCCCTTCAGATATAGAATTTGGTCATTTGCTTCATTCAAGATGGTTTTCCCAGAAAAAGGCAAATATGCCTGTGGGGTGGATTTAAATATCAACTCCTTGTGGACATAAACTGCCTGGCGCCTTGAAGTGCAGCTTATGCGTAGTTTAGAAAACTCTCCAGGCTCAGGTCCCAGCTAGAGCATCACTTTTTTGTTTTTAGAGCATCACTCTTTAGTTTTACTTATTTTTATTGTTTTAGAGATACTGTCTCTCTCTGTCGCCCAGGCTGGAATGCAGTGGTGTGATCATAGCTCACTGTAATCTTGAACCCCTGGCCTTGAGTAATTCTCCCACCTTAGCCTCCCGAGTAGCTGGGACTACAGGTTCATGCCACCACATCCAGCTAATTTAAAAAAAATTTTTTTTTTTGTAGAGGTGGGGGTCTCGCTATGTTGCTGAGGCTGGTCTCCAACTCCTGGCTTCAAGTGACCATCCCACATCGACCTCCCAAAATGCTGGGATTACAGGCATGAGCCACCATGTTCAGCTCATAACAACTCTGAAAGCTCCCCATTCCCCTCAAATCTCCTACCCTACCACCTGCCCTCAATTCTGGGTGGTTGCCCTAATTTAGGGAGAAAATGGAAGCCAGCAGTCCACCATCCCTTAGGTTCCCATCAGCTTACCTACGCGGGTAGGTGTGGTGGCTCCCAGCGTCTCCCCTTCTCTCACACTGCGGAAGGCTCACCACCCCGCCAAACATGGGTCTCCTATATTCTGGATGATGGCTGTGTAGGCAGCCTCTGAAAAGATTCTTGCTTCCATGTCGCTTGCCCTCTCTTGCTCTTTGACTTGTTCTGCTGGAAGCTGGCTACCATGGAGAGAACCATGAGGCAAGGAACTGAGTTCCCCAGTTCGACAGCCTGTAAAGAACTGAATCCTGCCAACAACATGAGAATGAGCTTGGGAGAGAATCCTCAGTTGAGGCTTCAGATGAGACCGCAGTCCCAGCTGACATGTTGATTGCAGCCTTATCAGTGACCATCCCCCACCCCCAAAGCCAGATGACTCAGCCACTCCAGTCCAGGTTCCTGACTCACACAAACTGTGAAAAAATAATTGCCTATTATTCTCAACAGCTTAATTTGGGAATAGTTTATTACACAGCTATAAATAACTAATATAGTGTTTCTCAGACTTGTTAATTTCTAAGCCCTGAAAAATTTGGGGATTCATGTAAGTTTGTCACCTTTTTATTTTATAAAATAGGTCTTTAAAAATCATCACCACTCTTTACTTTCCTTAATATTCTTATAAAATAAGGGTCACTACTTCATTTTAATTATTTTTAAATTAAGGTATTTTCCTACAATTCATCTGTTTTAAATTTGAGGATCCAAAGTAGCTGCTGAAATTTCCCAGCCAATGGGGAAGGGAGAGAATTGTGTCCACAGTAGTTGTCTTTAAGGAAATAATCCAGAAACTTTGCACCTAACTTTTGCTGAGATATCATTGGCTCAAAGCAAGTCATATGACCAAACCTAACTGTATGGAGGCTGCGGAATATAGACTGTAGTTGGTAAAAGCCCAGCAGGGGGATTCTATTATTAAGCAAAAGAGGGAGACAGTTAGTATTATGCTCTCTGCCTCTCTTCTGGCTTCCGTCAGCATTTCAAGTGCTTCTTATTTTAAAAAAATCTGCTTTGCACATGTTGCACTCTCCTTGTTAGGAGACTCCCCATCTCCTCTCCTTTTTTTTTTTGTTGTTGAATTCATGTTTTCTAGTAGCTCCCTTACTAGGTGTCGCTGCAGTAAGGGAGACACATTGACACTCTCTCCTTGAATGCTTTTCATTTATTTGATTCTATAAACTCATGTTTTCGACATTCATCTTAGTCACTCCTAGTCAATCCCTGCTATGAGTGACTCCTGTCCTGCCCGCTGTTATCTCTCAGTATTTCCCAGGGTACTCTCTTTTGTTCTTTTCTCTTCCTACTCTATCCGGCCATCCTAAGTGGATCCACTTCTATCATAAGTCCATTAGGATTGTGTTTGGCTGCATGTAATAGAAACCCAGCAAATAGTGGCCAATACAAACAAAGGGTTAATCTTTCTCATGTAATAGTTAGTTTTAGGGTGAGCCATTAGTACAGGGCTGACTAGTGTCCTTCTGTAGGTCTGCTTTGCCATCCTTAGTGGGTGGCTCTTTTCCTTACAGTGCAAGATGGTGGCCACATCCTCGGGCATCACACCTACATTCCAAGCAGGAAGAAGGGGAGGGGCAAAGGGCAGAAAGCAAAAGGAGACTTTCAACTGAGCGTGTTATATTTTTAAAGGCTATCTCAGGAGTCCCCTCAGTGCCTTCCACTCCCATTCCAGAACAAGTTCCCATGCCTGCCCTAGCTATGAGAGTGTCATAGGAAATGAATAATTTAGCTGGGTACAATGCAGACCAGAACAAAGCTGGGGGGTGTTAATAAGAAAGAAAGAGAAGATAAATGGTGGGAAAGCAGCAGTGGCCAATGGCTTTAATTAGCTTCTATCTGCTGATAACTCAACAATCCATATCTTTTATACAAATAACCAATAAGCACATGAAACAATACTAAACACTAGTCACTAAGGAAATGCAAACAAAAACCATGATGAGATACCATTTCACACTCATTAAGATGGCTATAATTAAAAAAGCAAAACAAAACAGCAAGTATTGGTGAGGTTGTGGAGAAATTAGAACCCTTCTGCACCGTTGGTGGGAATGTAAAATGGTTCGGCTGCTATGAAAAACAGTATGGCAGTTCCTTCTAGGTCTGTACTCAAAGGAATCGAAAGCAAGAAATTGAACAGATATTTGTGTATACCCATATTCATAGCAGCATTATTCATAATAGCCAACAGGTGGAAACAACTCAAACGTCTATTAACAGGTGAACGGACAAACAAAAGGTGGGACATACATACAATGGAATATTATTCAGCCTTAAAAAGGAATGAAGTTCTGACATATGCTACAACATGGATGAGCCTTGCAGGCATTATGCTAAATGAAATAAGTTAGACACAAAAGGACAAATACTGTGTGATTCCACTTATATGAGGTGTCTGGAATAGCAAATTCATAAAGACTAGAGTAGAACAGAGCTTACCGGGGCGGGAGGGGTGGGGAATGGGGAGTTGTTGCTTAATGGGTACAGAGTTTCAGTTTTGCAAGATGACAAGAGTTCTGGAGATGGATGGTGCTGATGGTTGCACAATAACGTGAATGTGCTTGGCACGACTGAACTGTACACTTAAAAAATGATTAAAATGGCAATTTTTTTGAGAGAAGGTCTCTGGGGTCTTACTATATTGCCCAGGCTGGTTTTGAACTCCTGGGCTTAAGCAATCCTCTCACCTCAGCCCGGCGAGTAGCTGGGACTGCTGGCACATGCCACAATGCCTGGCTTAAATGGTAAATTTTATGCTATATGTATGTTACCACTGTAAAAAAAAGAAAATCCATATCTTTAATTTTGAATTCTTATATTTTTAAGACTTTATAAACACACTGGACATTTTAATTTGGGCATGTCACCTTAAGCACTATGCTCAGAACTGAGCTCATTAAGTCCCAGTCTGGGCTCTTAAATTTCAGCTCTCTGAGGTCACATTCACTGGCTTAGTCGCTGGCCTGCAAAGCTTCACCCTGTGCCAGGACGGGAGGGTTCAGAGGGTCCAGAGCGCTGTGTCACTCGGGGATGGGAGGGCCTGGGGAGATACCCGGCTAAGCCCTGGGCCCAGGGAGACCCAGTCTCCTCCACAGCCCTCAGCTGCTTCAACCAAGTCCAGATTTCCATCTCCCACCCCTCCAAAAACAAACCAAAAAACTCCTTTCTCCTTCCTTCCTGATGAGTTCCTCTTTGGAGCCTTCGGTGTCTTTTCCTGCTTTGATCTTGGGTGAAGAGCTTCCTGTCCGTGTTGCCAGGTTTGGGACAAGGGGCTGGGCTCTCCTTTAGCACAGAGCTCTGCCCTTTTCCAGAGCCTGCCTGTCAAGGAATCTCAGAGAGGGGAAACCTTGTCAAGCATCCCAGAGTTCTGGCACAGCCTTCCTCAGGGCTTCCCTTGGGGAGGACGTTTTAGTCCGCGGCCATGCTCGTCAGCTATTGTTAAATATGTTGTTAAATATATTGACTGTTACTAGACCTGTTGTTTGATGTGTTGACTATTACCCCAGCCTAGGACTGTGGGTGCCTGTTCTCTGAACTTTTGCAAGCAGGTGGTCTATGGACTCCTATGAGAAGAAATATTTCCTCCAAAGGAACTTGAGAAGTGTCTGCCTATGTATGAAAGAGTCTGGTGTCATGTGAAAATTTCTGCTTCACCCAGCACTCCTACACTTGCCTTAAAATAAGGCAATTCTCAAGTTGAACATCCTGAAAACCTCTGCTAAACTCACCGAGAGACATGCTAATTAACAGCGAGGGTGGGGGAAGGGATTGTTGAGGAGACATTTCTGATTCCATCAGGCACAGGCGTTGGTGCAGGCACACGTGATCTCCATTACAGCTGGAAGCCTGAGTGGAAAGTGTATTAGTCATCTATTGCTCTATAACAAGTGACCCCAAACTTAGTGGTGCAAGACAGCAACATTTATCTCACAGTTTCTGTGGAATATAGAATGGCTTGGCTGAGTCCTCTGGCTCAGGGTCTCGGGGCTGTGCTCAAGGTCTCAGCCAGGGCTGTGGTCATCTCTAGGCTCAGCTGGGCAGGACCCACTTCCATGTGCACCCACTGGAGGTTGGCGCGAGTCAGCTCATAGCCATGTAGGCCTCTCTGCAGGGCAGCTCACACCGGGCAGCTGGCTTCGGCAGAGTGAGCTAGATGGAGTCCCACACCTCTTGTGCAGTGCCTGGCTGTGGTGGGCTTTCCCTATATAACTAACCACTATTTTAATGTATTCTCTTCATGAAAAGCAGGTCCCTAGGTCTAGCCCTCAAGCAAGGTGGGGGAGTCCACATGGGGGCATCAATACCAGGAGGTGGGCATCATTGGGAGCCCTTTTAGAACCTTCCCACTGCAGCTGCCGAATGACCACCGAGTTCTCTTGGCTGGACATATTTCATCTCACAGGGAACTTTGATCAATTGGTCAAGTCAGTCAAAGGTTGGGAGGTGGAAAATGGCTGACAAAAGTTTGAGCAGTTCCTCCCACCTTTCTCTGTAGCTATGAATATCTTTCCCACTGGTGTGGATTTCAGTGTTTTCCAACACCAACAGAGAAGGCGCACAAGGGTTCAAAGGACCAGGTCTTCTCCTTGGACTTTGAAGGAGAGAGCGGTGGTTCTCTGGCTGCCTTTCCTCTCCTCGCTTTGACACGCTCCAGGGGTTTGGCCCTGCTCTGTGGTTTGTTTACCTGGCTGAGCAAGGAAGATGACTTCACCCATCCAGGCTCCGAAGCCACGTGGAGCCCCGGCAGGGCTGATTTCGAAGTGGATCATCAGTCACAGTCGGCCCTAACCAATGTCAGGAGCAGAAGTTCACATCAGCAGGGCTCATGGTCTTTCTTGCAGACACGAACTGTGGTAAATCAGGCTTCTGTGCCTTTGCACATGCCGTTCCCCCAGCTGAAATGCCCTTCCTGCTTGCTTATCCATCCTTCCAGGTGCCCCTTCATGAACCTTCCTGGCTAGTCCTGTCTGCACAGCTCTTGCCCTTTCTCCTCTTCAATCTGAGCAGGTAATGTCTGTGCCACACAGGTTAGCTCCTGTTTACCTCCTGCCTCCTGGGGTTCTTTATTTCCCCTCGTGTGCGCCTCATGTCCTGCCTCCAGAGCGATGCACGAGTCTCCAGGACAAGGGCCGATGTGTCTAATTCTTTCAGACCCATGGGGATACCCCACCCTGGGTAGAGCTCATAGATATTTGGGGGCAGAGATCTGGTCAGGCCTTGTATTTGGAGCCTCTCTCCACCCTCCTTCCACGCCTGTTGCGCAGTGCCTGGCCGTGGGTGGAGGGCTTTCCCTACATAAATGTGAATTATCTGTTGGTGTTACAACATTTGCATAGAGGGGACCTGTTAGAAAGGAGGCTGATGGAGAGCAGAGGGCTGCAGCCTCTTCCTGCAGGCAGCGACGCTGTGCCCAGAGCTCACTTTCACTCACATCCCCCTCTGCTAACGCCACCGTCCCTGCGCATCTTTCCGGGGACACTGCGATGCTGGCACCTGCAGGGCATCTCGGTCAGACTCACTCCCCGCGGGGCGCCCGGAGGTGCTGCCTGTGGGGAAAGGGAATCTGGATTTTCATTTCTGGGCAAACAACCCCCCTTCACACTACATTCCTGCCTCTTGGAAAGGACAGTTGTTTTTCTGCTTTGAAGGAAGGGAAGGGAAATGCGTGTGAGATCCGCAGGGAGGAGCCTGGGCATCGCTCCGGAGCCTCCCAGCACAAGCCGGGCCAGCGCCGGACCCGGAGCCCGAGCTGAGGTTGCGGACGTTCGAGGGCGGCTGCGACAGAGCAGCCGCGTCTGGCAGGGTCACCCCGCGGGTTCTATGATCCGCGCTGCCGCTGCAAACTCAGAGCATAAGACCTAAAATGTCCCGGTGCCCCGGTTTGCCACTGGGAACAGGAGGTGATGGGGTCCTTCTGGTGGAACTCGCGTCTCTTGTGAGCGCCGGGGACCCTGTGGATGCCACTGATCGGGGGAGGAGGGAGCAGCATTCCTCACGCTCTGCTGCAAGCCGCATTCGTAACCACTGCCTGTGCTGCACGCTTTGGGGTAGTGGACACTGAAACCGCAGAATCAGAGGAGCCCTTGCGGTGTAAGGGGAGACGGACAGAATGATGTCAGAGGTTTGCGTCCCCTGCTGTGCTCAGAGGAGGGGCACCGGGCGGCAGGCTTCAGGCCTGAGTCTGGACACATGGGACGCAGTTACTGGGAGAAGAGACTTTTCCTTAGAGGAGACACAGTGTGCAGAAGGCTTGGAGGAATAAAACCGCACGGTGTGTTCGCGGACGTAGAGTGAGTCTGGCCCTGCTGCGGTGTGAGGGGTTCAAGCAGGCAGGAAACAATCAGGCTTGTACTAGAAAGATCGCTGGGGCTGGTGTGGAAGGAGGGTAGGCGGGGCCTGGACATCGGTGGCCGCGCTGGGGAGGGATTCCAGACAGCAGGAAGCGGGGTGGGCGACGGCAGGGGACAGCAGAGTTCCATGTGGTTGTACGTGTGCGTGTTTGTGCACGTGTGTGAGCTGTGGGAACCAACATAGGCTGAACTTGGCACTCGAGTCTTCATTTTACCTTTGAGTAAACTGAAGCCCAGATAAGGTAAATACCTTCCTTTCTTCATTCAATGAATACTTGAACAGTGTTTATTTGGAGGGTATATTTTATGTATTTTGCCACATTCAGTCCTTACAGAAACTTATAAGGGAGTTACTATCATCTCCCCATTTTAAAGATGAGGAAACTGAGGCTTAAGGAGATACAAATTCTGGTAAGAATGAACTGGGTGTCACATTTCTATAGGGCAAATATCAACTGAAGCATTTTCAGACGATGGGCTTCTCATTTTGAATATCCAAAATTGTCTTATTTTAAATAGAAAAAGGGTAATCTAGGTTCCTTTCATGATCTTCCAAGGGTGTAGGCAAGAAGGATTGAGGAAACAGGTAAGGTTTTCCAAAAACAACAAGAAGGCACAAAGTGAAGTCTACAAGCACATCACCCTCCTTAAGGCCATGTGCTTTAAGACAAAGTCCAAAGCAATGAATCATGGGGGTAGTGGAGAATTCCACAGGTCCCTACTAGTTTACTTCTTTTTGTTTCAATAATAAGCCTCTAAGTCTGGCACATGTTAACACTTACAATGCTACATTGAAAGGAGGAATAGTTGTAAAGTATACCATACACTAGTACTTCTAAATTTTAATGTGTACATGGGCCACCCGGGGATCTTATTAAAATGTAGATTCTTATCCAGTGGGTCTAGGAAGGGCCTGAGAGCCTGCATTTCTAACAAGCTCCCAGGAGATGTCTCCACTGCAAGGTTTTGGATGTGACTAGCAAGACTGTAAAGGAAATGAAGAAGTCAGAGGTGGCTGCTGTTAATGAAGGTTAGAAACATGGGCGAGAGTCTGAAGGGGAAGAGGATGAGTGTCAGGGTGACAGAAACCAAGTGAGAAGAGCAGAGACGAGGAGCAGGGAGTGTTGGGTCCTTCCATTTGCCCCCAGATCTCCTCCCCGTGTTCTGCGCCCCATGAGGAGCACCTCTCAGGACAGTCAGCAGTGGGCTCTCTTGCCTTCTGGATTCTGGTTGGGTCCAAGCCAGTGGGGGGTGCTGTAGGAGGTTGTTGGGAAGGAGAAGAGCAGGTTAGGTGGGTATTTCCCCGATTCTTACTCTCCACTGCAGGTCCTCCCCACATAGCTCACTCTCTCTGGTTCTCATAGCTCTTCTCTCTGTCACTGGCTCCAGTATACTGCACCATTCCTTGTTAGTAAAGGGACTGTTTATAGAGATATGGGCTGGTTTGGGCAAAGCAACCAGCTTGTGTGTGCTGTCTTGTTCTGTTTGGACCAAAAGAGAGGGCATGATCAGCAATGCTAGTTGTTTCAAGTGGAGACTTGGAACTAGGACATCAGATTTTATAATTGAGACCTGTCCTTGTTTGTTTTCCCAAAGCAATTCCCACAGTATTCTCAACATGATGGGCATGGCGAGTTGAGGGATGAGTGAGACTTGAGAAAGTGTTAGATGAGTCCTCCAAAAAGTTTGTCAATGAAGATGAAGAGAATGAGAGAAACAGAGCAGAAGCCAGAGTGAATACTGGGGTTGAGGAGGGAGATTTAGGATTAGAGACCCTGGAGCACATTTGCAGGCAGGGAGTAAGACACTGTCAGAGACAGAGAGATTGAAGGCACAGAAGAGAGAGTGGATGCTGGATGGAGGGATCTCAGGGGTCCAAGGCCTCAGGAGCAGCACAATACGTGGAAGACTTAGCTTTGTAGAGGAGGAGGCATATTTCCTTTGTAACAGAAAAGAAGGAAAGGGTGTCTGGGTGGTGAAACAAGGACTTAGCAGAGTGGAGGGCACCAGCCAAGCTCTGCTTGAGTAATTGATCTTTTCACTGATAGAAGAGGCAGAGCTCCCCCTGAAAGTGAATAGGCAAGTGGAGGGAAGAAGTTTAGAAAAAGCTGTTATAAGGAGGGAGAGAAGAAACGTCTGTAGTAAAATGAAAGGTGAAGAAACAGCCAAGTGGCCTTTTCCCTGTGCTACGGCCTGACTGTGTTGCCCTGAATTCATATATTGGAACCTAACGTCCAAAGCGATAGTGTTAAGAGGTGAGACCTTTTGGGAAGCAGAGCCCTCACGAATGGGATCAGAGTCCGTATACATGAGGTTGGAGGGAGCCGCCTTGCCCCTTCTGCCATTTGAGGACGCAGCCACAAGGCGCCATCTTTGAAGTGGAGAGAAAGCCCTCACCAGACACCGAATCTGCTGCTGCCTGGATCTGGAACTTCCCAGCTTCCAGAACCGTGAGCAATAAATTTCTGTTGTTTATAAATTACCTAGTCTAAGGTGTTTTGTGATAGCAGGCCACATGGACTAAAACCCCACGTTACCTGGTTCCTAATGGTTCCCACCATGCAGCCACCCTTTACGCATTTGCTCAGTCTCTCCACCCTCACAACCACTTCTGTGACAGCACTCAACACTAAGTGAGTGCATTGTAATCATGAGGTCTTTTGCCTCTGTGGGCTAGCTGCTTGTCCCTCACGATTTCTCCTCCACCCTGCCTCTGTCCCGCTCTGGTGTGTGGGTCCAGGGTGAAGCGCACAGAGCCTCACATGGTTTGCATGCTGGCTCTGGCTGACCTCAGGCTGCGAGTGCAGCCCACCTTCCCAGGTCTGTGGGTATCTGTCTGCGTCTTGCATTTGGCCCAGCTCAGCATGGGCCAGCTCTGGCATGGCCTGGAATTATAGATCCAGTGCCTAACTCTATCTTAGCCTCTAGGCTTCTCTTTTGAGTGGGAGAATCTAATGGGCTCAGCCCAACCAATGGGTTGGTTTCAGTCAGCTCTGGCCAGGGTGTGGGGTCACATGTTACAAACATGTGCCCACAGACCCATCCATCAGCAGAAATTGTGGATGGTGTTCAAGAAACTTTATAGATGAGGCTGTTAGTGAGATTAACACCATTGAAAGAGTTAATACACTGGGCTTTGGACTGATGTGCCTGGAATTGTTTCAGGAAAATTTCTTTTCATTGTTTCTCTAAGATGCTGAAAGATCCCTAAGTGATGGCAAGGAACAGCCATTAGGCACCCCAAAGACACTTCATCATAAGGTAGAACTCCCTAAGAGAAAGAAGTGAACTTTCTCATAGTTTCTAGATTTTTATGACCTCAGCAGACAGATCTGACTGATGGGAGATGTGAATTCAGAGGCTGAGGTGGCAGAAATAGACCCTGGGCATGTTCATCATCACTGTCTGCTCAGAGTGGCTATAATCAGAGGCAGAGAAAACATGAGATCACAGGCCTGCCTGGACCTCACAGCCCACAGAAGAGGCTCATCCCAGTCATCCTAAGGAAAGAACTTGGAATTTGGACTTGACAGGTCTTGCTCTGCATTGTATAATTTTAGGCAAATCTTTATGTCACTGATATTATAATCTTCAAGAGTCAACATCTCTGGATGGATAATATATTGGGTTAAATTCACACTAAAGTGTGGATGACAGACTACCCAAATTTTTCCTTGGAGCAAGTTCTGACTCTAAGAAGGACATTGAGCTTTGAAGAAAAGAGCAAGGGAAATATACCATGGAGGAAAGATGTCAGTAAATCTAAAGGCCAGGAATTCTCCCATCCAAGTACTAACCAGGCCTGACCCTGCTTAACTTCACAAGATTAGATGAGATTGGGCATGTTCAGGGTGGTATGGCCATGAACAAAGGCCAGGAATTCTACTGAGGAGATTTCTGCACACTTAGTCTTGGGCTGATTATTCTCAAGCCTGAGTGCGTAGCCATGGTTCCTCCTGGCCTTTAAACATTTCTATCTACATGGAAGAAAGCCGTCACTTGGAACGTTTGTAAGGTGTGTGTCTTTCTCACTGATTTGAAAATCTGGGCTCTGTTTTCCGTGACTTTCCTGTCCTGAGATACTTGCTGACTTTCCTTTTGACTTTGCATACCAGTCTTATTTTAAAGAGCCAATTTTCAACACTGTCAGTGTGTTCAGCTGTGGCCCTTCCGCTTGCCCATAAAGGTATATGTTCCTTCCATAAATGGCCAACCTTCCTGGCTCATTGCTATTTTTATTTAAAAACAAAAACAAAAAGCAAAAACCTGGGAAGCTTTCTTCCCAAAGGAACAACAATAAAATCCCATTGGGTTTTTTCTTTTCCTTAAGGAGAGTATCTACAGCTAAATTTCTTCAAGTCTCGCATGATACATGCAATTCTTTTGTAAAAGACTCCTGACTTAATGTCTCTCCAAGGACCTTGAAAAGATGATCTCATCCCCTGGAATTGGCAGGGAAGAAGCATTCTGATTCCATTCCAGCATAAGAACAGAAAGGTGGTTGTTAAGCAGAAATTGTCCAGTCAATAATCAGACAAGCCCAGTTCCTTCTTCCCGAAAAGATTCTGGCCAAATTCTGGAGATACTTTCTGTAGGCAGGGTTTACCCTAGACTCCACAGGCATCTGATTCTGGCTCCTATCAGAGGTTTTAAGGCCTTGATTGGTTT
Source organism: Lepilemur ruficaudatus (assembly GCA_963574885.1). Classification (NCBI taxonomy): domain Eukaryota; kingdom Metazoa; phylum Chordata; class Mammalia; order Primates; family Lepilemuridae; genus Lepilemur; species Lepilemur ruficaudatus. Next base: position 1,538 of record CAUYRT010064006.1, on the reverse strand, counting down.
CGAGGGCCTCTGTGGAGGAAAATGGGACTCAGGAGGAGCAGACTCAGTAGGAGAGTGGAACTCTCCTATTAGGAACACACAGAAAAGAGGGATAAAAGGAAACTAAATTAGTCCAGCTGCTGGAAATGAAGAGGGAATGGAAAAACATAGCTGGAAGTGGTGAGCAGGGCTACAGCAGGCCCGGCGTGTGGGTGTGTCTGTCTGTGCTGTTATTAGTCTGGTAGAAGACCCACACAGAGATGAGAGTTAGGGGATTGGGCCGGTGCCATGCAGGGGCCTAAACAAGAAGGCAAAAAGCTGGGGTGACTGCAGGACTGAACTCTCAGTGAAAGGGAAACTGGGAAAAAAAAATCCATCCATTCAATCAGGAAGATGCCAAGAAACTTTGCCTGTGCATGGGCTCTGGGTGAAAAAAAATAAAAATCTTTTGTGAGAAAGTGAAATTCCGAGCTTACGCTTTGAGAGGTTTTGAAGACTGGATTTATACTGTCTGTGAGTTATGCACATTATAAATTAAGAAATGTACTTAAAGAGTGGTTCTGGTTGTGTTACTCCTAGGATACATGCTGACAGATAGAAAATCACTCTGGTCATAAGAAATTTCCACTGAAAAATCAAGCTCAGTTGAAGATGAGCTTTCAATAAAAAATTACAAAACACCTAGTGGGGAGATCCACCATGAACAAAGGTTTGCAGACACACCAAGTAGGAGGGTCAGCAACCTCAAACTTGAGATTATAGAGAACAATCTGAAAGGGACCATAAAGGATAGAAGTGTTTAAATGATTAGAGATAAAAAGAAAAAAGTAAAAGCCACAATGAAAGAATAACACATTATGAAAAGGAATGGGATTAACACTGACAATGAAACATATCTGTATTCATGTTCAGATTTTAGAAATAAGTAGATTAGAACTGAGGAATACAGGTTGCCACCAAAATAAAACAAAAAACAAAGCACTAACAGCTCAACAACATTCCAACCCCCCACCCCAAAACATCTCAAAGTACAAAAAACTCAAAAATCCAGGCGCTGGAAAGAGAAAACAGGATGCTCACATCTTGTTCTTGCATATTTCAACCCACTGAACTTTGTGTGGTTTATATAGCCTTGTAAAATGTACCAGCTAGCATTAGGATTATCATGAGGGAAAGACAATGCAGACATAAAATTTAGTTACCTAGGACACCAAAATAATCTTTTTTTAAAATTTCAGCATATTATGGGGGTACAAATGTTAAGGTTACGTACATTGCCCTTGCCCCCTCCCCCCTCGAGTCAGAGCCTCAAGCCTGACCATCCCCCACATGATGCCTATCGCACTCATTATGTGTGTATATACCCATCCCCTCCTCCCCCCTCCCATCTGCCCCACACCTGATAAATGTTGCTCCTATGTGTCCACTTAGGTGTTGATCAGCTAATACCAATTGGCTGGTGAGTACATGTGGTGCCTGTCTATCCATTCTTGGGATACTTCACTTAGTAGAATGGGTTTCAGCTCCATCCAGGAAAATACAAGAGGTGCTATATCACC
>CAUYRT010064005.1:0-11705 GCA_963574885.1 Lepilemur ruficaudatus | reverse complement strand
AGCCTGAGACCTCCAGAGTCTTCCATCTCTTTGTTAAAAGGTTAGCACCTGCAAGAGAGGCAGTAAAGACACTTAGAACAAGCAGGAGACTTCCTTCTGGAGGCAACAGGAGAACTGAAAAGGGAACACCCGTCTTACTACTGACATCCATGTCACCTAATGCACATTGGTGGTGGCGGGGGAGGTGGGGGGAGCGGCAGGGGGAGTCATTTAAAATCACCCAGCAATTCACCAGCTGAGTCCGGCCCACTCTTTGGACACACTGGATGCATGACAGCCGGGGCCCATGCCAGCTCTGCCCTGCCACACTCCAATCACCGCGGAGGCGACAGAGCCATGTGTGATGATGGGGGTGTGGGGAGGGGCCGCCTGGCCTGGGCTCCCGTTGCAAACCGTGACTCATAATCCCTGTCTTCCAGCTCTGCTCCCCAACATGATCGCCCGGAGAACAGGCCAAATCGTGCTAGTGAATAACATCCAAGGGAAGTTCGGAATCCCGTTCCACACAGCTTGTAAGTTGCTAAGACAAAAACATTCTGTCTTCTGTTGCATGTCTCATGTTAAGACAGGAGCTGCTGTGTCTAAGAGGAGGCATGAGGTTACGTGGGGAGGGGCCAGGGATGAGACTGTCCGTCTGCTCGATTGTCTTCCACCCCTGCACTTCCTATTTTTTCCACCATCTGCAGCATGCAGGTCACCCTGGGAGACGGTGAGACATAAAAGATAAGACGCAAAGTTCACAGTCTCACAGGTGGGGAGGTCATGTGTTGGCAGAACATGACAACGCAAGATGAAGGTCACCCTCCTGACATGGACACACAGCCCCAGCTCAAATGGCCCTTCCTCTGTAGAGGTGCCCCTGAAGGGCAGGGAAGATGCCAGCTGGGAAGGAGAAGGAAGGGCGCACATCATAACATGGGAGAGGGACACAGACGTTCTGAGGAAGAAAGAAGGAGAAAGGGGGCAGGATTTCAGGGCAGGGGCAGCTCCAAAGGTGAGCCCTTTATATAGTTCAAGAAGGAGAAGGACTCTGAGTGCATGTTCATGGGATCTAGTTGGAAAAATTCTGGAGATGTTCCCACCTCCCATGAGGTGGGTTCTGGGAGGGTGGGGAACATGCTGGAAACATTTCTTCATGGCCCACAGTTCCATGTGCAAAACAGAAGCTCAGAAAATGTTCAAGGGGTAGAAGGGTGGGAGGAGGAAGGGGAAAAAATGCGTAAGTCCCTGTAGGAGTTTGCTCAGGATTTCACAACAAAATACCACATGCTGGCAGCTTACACAAGAGAAATTTATCTTTCTCACAGTTCTGGAGGCTGGAAGTCCAAGACCAAGGAGTCAGCAGGGCTGGCTTCTGCTGAGGCCTCTGTCCTTGACTGGCTTGTGTCCACCTTCACGCTGTGTCCTCACGTGGTCTTTCCTCAAGTCCGATGTCTCTCGGTGTGTCCAAATTTCCTCTTCTTATAAGGACACCGGTCAGGTTGGAGCAGGCCCAGCCTAATGGTCTAATTTTAAATTAATGACTTCTTTAAAGACCTGTCTGTAAATACCCATTCTGAGATACTGGGGGTTAGGATTGCAGCACATGAATTTCAGGAGGGAGGACACGATTCAGCCCCTAATATCCCCCAGTAGCATTTCATCTCCCTTTTTCCATTTGCGTTAGGTAGTTTAAGCCCACGGTGCTAGAAAACCATGAGGTAAGAATGAAGTTTATTTCTCCTCCATGTGGCAGTCTCGCTGGGAAGGGCTCAGGTCACTAGGCACCACTGTGCCTCAGGGTTGTCAAGGGACCCAGGGTCTTACCAAGTCATTGCACTGACACCACCTTCCATGTGGTCACAGTTGGGTCCCCACCCCTTTTGCCTTCTGGCTGGGGAGAGGAGAGAGTGGGGGGAGGGGTGCCCCGTGTCTAAAGCCCCAGGCCGGGAGGTAGCACCCGTCACCTCTGCTCACACCCTATGGGAGAACTAACTCGGTCACACCTAACCGCAAGGGACACTGGGAGTGTAGTCCACCTGGCGGCCCAGGAGGAAGGGAGGAATGGCGCTTGGCCCACACTCGGCAGTTTTTGCCACATCCTCATTTTCCTCCCTTCCCCAGCCCGCTTATAAATCTCTCCGTGGTTCCTTGTAGTTTTCAGCTTTCCATACATGTTCCTTTCAGGACCTGATGAGTTTTCACTTTCCTTACCCCATGCCTTCATTCATTCCACACGCAGCGTTTCAATGCCTAAAGCCAGATGCTGGGGACACAGACAGAGGTGACATGATGAACGGTGAGGTACAGGCACTGCAATGGGTGCTTTGGCCACCGACCCATATAGGACAAACGCACTGGTTTCCTTGGCGCAATTCCAAATCAAAGCATTGAAGGCTAAGGATCCCCACAAGGCCGTCTCCACCCCTCCAGCCATAATCTGGCTTCTCCGTGGCCGAGGAAGGAAGGGGTGCAGAGTTTCCCACGCAAATGTCTGAATAAAGAGTTCCCACCCTGGTCCAGCCCCATGTTCTCTTCTTCCTCCCAGTCTGGCTTTGGAAGGACAGGGGAGGTGGCATGGGAGTGCCCAGAGGTCTGCTGACTGCAGGGGCAGGTCTCTTTTGACCACCCAAAAGAAATGCAATGTCCCTGGGTGCCACCATTCCATTAGCATCCACCCAGGTGGGGAGACTGGGGGCTCTGAGGCTCAGAACCAGATATAGGCATCATGCCATGTGTCCTTCCTGTTGCAGGCATGCACCCCTCTCCTGCATGAGCCACACCACATGGAAACAGCCTGCCCATGTACCCACCCCACTGCCAAGCCGTGGGTGCGCTGCCTCTGTCCTACCTCCGGGGCACCAGCTCCTCGTCCAAGGTCCCACCCAGAGCAGGGGCTTCACCACTGAATGACTGAAGGAATCAGGGAGTTGGTGGATAAATGAACAAGCTGAGCTGATAGCCCTTTTTTTCCCAATAACATTTGTATTGAGATATAATTCACATACCAAACAATTCACCCATTTAAAGTGTACAGCCCAGTGGTTTTCAGTACGCTCACAGTTGTGCATCCGTCACCACAATTTTAGAACATTTTCACTACCCCAAAAAGGGAATCCCCCACCCCTGAGCTTCCACCCTCTTATGCCCATCCCCCAAGCCCTAGGCGCCCCCTGATCTACTCTCTGTCACTCTACATTTGCCTACTCTGGACTTTCCGTGCAAATGGAATCACACGACATGTAGTCTTTGGTGACTGGCCTTTTCACCTGGAATGTTTTCAAGGTTCACCCACGCTGCAGCACGGGTCAGTGCTGCATCCCTTCTCATGGCTCAGTGACATTCCACCGTGGGGATACACGGCATTTTATCTATCCCTTCATCAGTCGGTGGAGTTGCTTCTACTTTTTGACCACTGTGAATAACGCTGCTCTGAATGCTCATGCACAGGCTTCTGTGCGGACGTACGTGTTCATTGCTCTTGGGTCCCCCAACGAGAGGAATTGCTGGGTCACTTGATAACTATGTTTGACACTTGAGGGGCAGCCAGACTGTTTTCTAAAGTGGCTGTACCTTTTACGTCCCCACTAGCAAAGCACAAGCGTTCCATTTTCTCCACTCCTTGCTGACAATTATTGTCCATCTTTGTGATTCTAGCCGTCTCAGTGGTTTGGAATGGCATCTCACTGTGGTTTTGATGTGTATTTGTCTGTTGGCGATAATAACATGGTTTACGTCAGCAGAACTGGGTTCACTGTGAGCCGTGAGGGTAGTCCTAACGGGGCAAAGAAGGCAGGAGGCCTGGATTCTAGTCAAGATTCTGCACCTTTGGCTGTGCAACCTGGTGCCCTTCACACAACCTCTCTGTGCTTCTGATTCTTCACTATTCATAAAATGGGCAGAATAGCTCCTCTGTGTCTTTTCATTCAATTAATTAACGAGACAGCGAGTGTCACACAGGTGCAGAGAGGCTGCGATGAGATGATGTACGCAAACTCATTGCACAAACCGAGCAGGGGCTGAAGCAGGTGCCCGGCTGCATTGGTTTGGCCAACATGATGGCAATATATGTTTAATTCATTATTTAATATTTAATTACTTAAATATTGGGATATTTCATTAAAAATCAGGACTTCCAGCTCCTCCTGAACAACCACAGGACCTGCCTTCCTGCGGCGACAGTTGGCTGGAGCCAAGTGGTGCCGCAGCTTTTAGGCAGAGTTGGGCCCCCCCATTCACGGTGGTCCCCTGGCCAGCTTCTGAAATCGAATCCTCACACTGTTCACTGTAGACAATTTTACTGTGGGACCCTGATGAAAACCAGAGTGATCATGAAAATACCCAACACTCATCAAAGGGTTTCTATGGGCCAGGCACTGTGTGAGGAAATAGACACGACTCATTTGTTGGATTAGCCCCATTCACGGGTGAGGAACCTGCATTCAAACCCTGCACGGTGAGGGGTGGGGGGTGATGGTTTTCCAAGGGCAGTCTGGAGGAGCAGGCAGGGAAGAAGAGGGGATAGCCACGTCCTCAGGCTGGGAGAACCACGAAAGGGGTCTGGCTGTAGGTTCCTGGGCACAGGGGTAGGGGCGACCTATTGCCTCCCTCTGCCTCCAACTGACACCCCCAAAATGTGAAGTTGGGGTTCACCACACCCCAGGTGTGGCTCTAACTTCCCAAAGCTTTAAGGAATATCCACTTCACTTTTTGGAGTGCCTGGAATGATTCCTGTTTACCCAACCCATGGTCTCTACGATTTGAACTGAATTTGGTGAATAGGTTACATGGACTGGTTCTCCAAGGAAATGGGGCTCAAGAAGCAGGAGATGACACTTGCATTCCAGGCTCGCCACAGCCACCAGTGGCCCCAGACCTTGGACAAGCTCCTCAGGTATCAGCCTTCCTGGGAAGGAATGAGAACTCATGCTTATGCTGGGCATTTTGTATGTTTTCTCATTTGATCTTCACACTAACTTGGCAAGGGAGATATTATCCCCATTTTAAAGTTAAGAAAACTGAGCCTCAGAGAGGTAAAGTGATTTGCCCAACATCACACAGCAGGCAAGTGGCTAAGCTGGATTTGATCCCAGCTCTACCTCTTTCCACCACTTCCCCAGGGTTCTCTGTCCTTATCTATAAGGCAAGGGGTGGACTTTTGAGGCCCCTCCCAGCTCTGAGCTTGCAGGAAGGTGTGCGTCAGTCCTCTTGTCTCCAGCGCACCCACCAGGCCCTCCCATGCTCAACTGGCTGGTTTCTCTTTCAGATGCTGCCTCCAAGCACGCTGCACTAGGCTTCTTTGACTGCCTCCGAGCCGAAGTGGAGGAATATGATGTTGTGGTCAGCACCGTGATGCCCACTTTCATCCAGTCGTACCACATGTATCCGGAGCAAGGAAACTGGGATGCCTCCATTTGGAAATGTGAGATTTCAGGGGGAAGCTGGGAGCTCCTGCAGGGACTCTGGAAGAGTCCGGTTTCACTGGGCCCAGGGGGGTGCTCCTGAAGCATGAGTCTGAGGGTGGTGGGCCTCTGGGACAAGCTCACAGCATGGCAGGGGCCCCAAACCTTCAGACCTGAGGCAACAGGTAGAGAGAATCCTAACCTGCAACCAACAGACCATGCCCTGGCTCAGCTCAGCCACTCAGCTTGCTCTGCGACCTCGACAAGCAACTGCCTGTCTCTGAACCTGCCGTCCCTCTGTCACAGCCAGGATTTGGTCATTGAGAACCTTCTTGCTCCCACTTTCCCAAGAAGGCAGCACAGAGTGAAGGCGGAGAGTCCAAAGCCAGGCCACCTACACTGCAAGCCTGCCCCTGCCACATGTCATACGGTTGAACATGGGCAAGTGTCTTCATCGCTCTGTGCCTCAGTTTCCCCTTAGAAAACAAGGGACAATAGCAATACCGATCTCACAGAGTTGCTGGGAGGACTCATGGTTCTGGCTCCAAAGGGTTTGGAACAGCAGCCAACCCATTATGAGCACTCTAGAAATGCACCTTTGTATTGTCACTATTCTAGGACACTCTAAACGTAGAGGTGCTCCACCTTGCCCAAGGCCCTAGGTCTATCTCGAGGAACTGAGATGAACCAAGATGGGGGACAGACCAGGGGTCCCCCGGAGGCTCCTGACAAGCGCAGCTTCACACCAATTATAAACAACAGTCCCTTAATTCATCTGGCACCTTCTTATTTCCTAAGCTCGTTCTATCCCGTCCACTCCTCAGAACCACCCTGTTAAGTTATCGGGGCAGGAAACTGGGCCTGCTGTAGAGAGGAAGAAGTGGACGCCCACGGGGTAAAGTGACCCCCCCAGGGTGCTGCAGCCAGTGGCTGGCGGGGTGGGCCTCGAACCCGTGACTCCGGGGCTGGCTCACACGCCCCCTTGGGCACACACAGGGGTGTGGCCAGCATGTTCCTCTCTGACATCACCGCCCCCCGCCCCCACCGCGGGGCGTTTCAGTTTTTTTCAGGAAGCTGACCTACGGCGTGCACCCTGTGGAAGTGGCGGAGGAGGTGATGCGCACCGTGAGGCGGAAGAAGCAAGAGGTCTTCATGGCCAACCCCATCCCCAAGGCCGCCGTGTATGTCCGCACCTTCCTCCCCGAGTTCTTTTTCGCCGTAGTGGCCTGTGGGGTGAAGGAGAAGCTGAACGTGCCAGAGGAGAGTTAACCGCAGGGGGCCACATGGGCCACTCCAGGGGAATGAAAGTCTTCCCAGGGATGCTGGCTCTTCTGTTCTGTCCTTAGCCCTGGGAGGCCCCACGCGAGCCACGCCCCCCAGGCCAGCCACGCCCCTCACCTGTCTGAGACCTCCCAGTGGGAAACGTTCACCATCACAGTCAGGATGGCCAGAGCCAGAAGCTTCTCTCCTGTGTAGGGTGTCAACTGCACAAACAGGAGCCCTAAGTACCTAACCCCCCGCATGCACACACAGTGTGGCCACTGGCCTACTCCGAAACTCACTGAGAACACCACCTCCATTTGATGCAAGCATGTCCTGCCCACTTCACCCTCCAACAACTGGAGCAGGACTTGGCGACTGTTAGGACAGCACTGCTCTGTTGCACTTTCTGCAAGGATGGAAATATCCTATAATCTCCATTGTCCTGTGTGGCTGCCGCTAGCCACATGTGGCTACTGAGCCCCCAGTGGCCCCCAGTGTCTGAGAAATGCAATTTTTTACTTTATTTAATTTAATTAATTTAAACTTAAATAGCCACATGTGGCTAGCAGCTCCAGAGTTGGCTGGGGGACAGAATCCGCACCTGGGAGGGGGGGGCAGGAGGGGCAGTGTCATAGGACTGAGGGAGGCCCAGGCCCAGCTGAGCTGGATTTTTAGATTCTCAGTCGATTCCGACAAACTTGAGAACCTCTGTCCCAGGATACCCATCTCATGCAGATCTTTTCTTACATTCTCAAAACAACACTTTTAAAACGGCCATCCACCTTACAGATGGGCACTTTACTTAGTCTCCTTTTACTTATATAAACAGTATATGATTCTTGGGCCGTTGGCAAATGTAGGGTACATGTCTTGCTCTAATATTGCCACTGTAGACTCGAATTTTTCTAATATTTATAGACGAACGAGGGCAAAAATTTCTTCCCTGAACCTAAGTCACTTTACAAAATTAGCATATATAAGATACACATACGCACATACATAAATCTTGATTTAAAAAGCAAAATGCCCAGGATCACGTGATCCCCTAAAGCCCAGCCTGCGGGGGACAAGCTGCTGGTCTGCTCGTGCAGCGTGGGAGGCTCTGGGAGGGTCAGCTGTGCAGAAAAAGCAAGGCAGGCCAGAGTCAGCGAGGGAACTTTCTTTTGAGAGGTTGTTGTTCAGGGGTGGGGTGCCCTGGGGGTGCTCAGGCCAGAGCCAGCAAGGGGAGGGGGTGGGGGGCTTCAGGTCCCCAGTAGCAGCAGGAAAGTAGCTGAGCCTAGATTGGCGGCCAGAGAATAGGGATGGCAGCTCTGGGACAGGAGCGGCTGGAGCCAGGGCCACGGAGAGCCAGTCCCAGGACCTGCCAGGGGTGGGCTCCAGGCAGAGCTTGGCCACGACCCAGACCCAGGCTGCGGGGTCCTGACCGGCCCCCTTTAGGGCTCTGCCTGGTTGCGGGTGAGTTTTGGCCAAGAGCTGGCCCTTTGGGAGATGGGGGAGGGCCGGAAGGGAGTGTGTCTGGAAGCGTCCACGCTGGCGCTGAGGGTCACATTCGAGGAGAGTGAGGGCTCCCAGGTGGGAGGAAGATGGTTGACATCTGAGATTTCCCAAAAGAAGCCACATGGAGCAACAGACCAGGAAGAAGGGCTTTCGGCTGTAAGTGGGTCTGCTCCGCTGTCCCCTGCCCGCTGGCAGAGGGTGCCCCAGAGCAGAAGGAGGTCAGGGACTGGGGGACGGATCTATCAAGTCTAAATGACAGGCGTGCCACGCCCCTGTCGGTAAGTTTCCTGTCCGCAGGCTTTTGTCTCGGTCTGACTGAATGCTCCCTATTGTGTTTAGATGTCCCTGTGTCCTCGCAGCCCCGCCGCTCTCTGGGGTGGGGTGTCTCCCCGGCCTGGTGAATGGAAACCCACAGCCCTGGTGTTGAAACGCGGGGGTTAAAAACGCGTCGTGCAATGTGAGCAGTGACCACCAGGTGGCACTGTGGCCCACGCCGTTTCCTGGCTACCCTCTCCACCGAAACCGCGGGCACAGCCGCGAGCGCCGCGTAATCGCGTTCACAGTCGCCCGTGAGCGATCGCTGCGTGCAGAGATTCCACTTGGTCTTCACGTCACCTGAACTCATTGGAAGGGCTGACAAGTCCATTTTACAGACGAGAAAGCTGAGGGGGATCGTGCGCTATGCGATAAGGCCCCTCTGGGCAGAGTGAGGGCAGGAGGGCGGGCAGCAACCTGGGACACAGGAGGACAGATGGTAGGCGCTAGCGACTGCTCCCACTGTAGAGCGGCTGCCCCAAGACTCTGCAGAGCTTGAAGCAGCCCTCACACTCCAAGTCAGGAGAGATGGAGGGGGTTTTCTTCCCGCCCCCCATTATCTACGAAATTTTGTAAATTGGAAAAAGTGGGAAAGCATAAAGGAGTAGAGAGAAGAAACAATCACATACCCTGACAACCACTGTTGACAGCTGGGCCCTTCTCTGGAGAGGCTAGAATCTTTACAGAAAGCACATTGTTTGGTGCCTCAGGGGCCACCCCATGTGCGGCTGCAAGAAGGCCACACACATAAAGGCCACACACAGAAAGACACATTGCTGAGGGTAGCCACAGCTGCTCTGTCCCCGTGCTCCAGGAGGCTAGCATTGCGGACTGCCATGACGGGGGCTACTGAGTGGGCTCAGCCCCTGGGGGTTGGCTGGCAGGAAGAGAACCAGGCTGCAGTATTTAATCCCCCAGCTCGCTCCCTGCCAGGTTGCAACTTGCCACTGAAGGCCACGGGTCCCATTACGAAGGTGTCCCCTCAGGTTACACTAGGGAGCTGCTCCCTCCCTTCACCCCTTTGGGCCTAGGGGTGTTAATGGCCCCTGGCTGTTGTCAGCCTTGGGTGTTTCTTCATCCTCTGTTGGTTTCCCTTAACCCTGACCACCCGTCTGTAACTAGTCCCCTTATTAAACTCTCTGATAACCTCGTGGTATAGATTGAATTGTGTTCCTCCTATAAAGGACATGTTGATGTCCTAACCCTGGTACCTTAGAATGTGACCTTATCTGGAAATGTGATGTGACTTGTAGATGTAACTAGTCAACGTGAGGTCATACTGGAGCAGGTGCACCCCTAATCCAAAGTGACTGAGGTTCTTATAAGAAGGTGACCATGTAAGGACAGAGACACGCAGGGAGAATGCCGAGTGGTGACAAAGCAGAGGTTGTAGTTACGCAGCTGCGAGCTGAGAAAGACCAAAGACGGCCAGCAGAGGCAGAAGCTAGGAAGAGGCAAGGGAGTGTCCTCTCCTACAGGTTTCAGAGGGAGCAGGGTCCTGTCGGCACCTTGACTTTGGACTTCCAGCCTCTAGGACTGTGACAACAATAAATTTCTGTTGTTTCAAGCCACCCAGTTTATGACAATTTGTTACAAAAGCCCCAGAAAACTAATATACTCCATCTGTTTCCAGTCTGGATTTCGACTGACACAGTTAATGCCCAGGAGAAATTTGTGAGACTCCCTAGGGGAAATTGAGGAACCAGAGGAAATGAGCCAGTCCTTCACGGAGACATGAGCCTCCCTCAGGGGCACTAACTGAGCCCAAAGACATGACTGGCTCTGCAAGTCATCGGAGAACTAAGCAGCTCCTAATTTATCGGCCCTGCTTGTTCTGAAATTGCTAGTGGGAATTTCAGGCTCCAAAATGGAACCCCTCTAGGGTTCAACTAGTAGTTTCAGAATATTCTAAGCCAATCTGTTCAGTGACATGTGTCTGACTACAGGTTAGCAGGAGAGTTGGTGTAAGGGCAGGGCTCACAGGACAAGAAAGTTTTCTGTAGATAAAGGGTCAGAAATCCTGAGAGCCTGGTTCCCTGGAAGAGGACTGGTGTGATCAGTGTGGTGGGCCAGGCCTATGCAAGAGGGTGGACCCCCCAGGTCAGTGGGTGACACCAACAATCAGCAAGATGTGGTCTGCCCAGCCAAGGAAGACCCACCAGCAGCCAGCCCTGCCTCCCTCGCCCTTCGTGGAAGTGGGTGGTCTGCTCTGACACAGGGTTCCTCACAAGAGGGAATCCGCAATTTGGTGGAGACGCATCATGAGCCACCCAAAGTGGACCCTGGGCCACCCTGGTCGTCCTGGGGCTGACCATGTGAGTGTTTAGGGGTCAGATGTCACATCACTTATGACTTTGGGGGTTACGAGCAACCGGAACCCAACTCAAACCTGTATTCACCCAAGTGCCTGGAAAGGCTTGTTCCAGTCATAGAGTCAGGCGTCCAAATGGTGCTACCAGGATCCAGTCTTTTTTTGCCACCTCTGGGCAACACATCCCACTGTGTGGGCTTCACTCTCAGCAGGCTCTTCTGTCAGCGTGACAAGGAGGACACCAAAGGCTCCAGGTGCATGTCCTAAATGTGAGAAGAGATTCCTCTTTCCTAATAGTTCAAACTAAAGTACTGACACCCACTGTGTATGTGGCCATCCTGAAACCACCAGCACGTGTCTGCCTGCCTGGGCCACGTGCCCATTCTAGGACAGGAGGTGTGGGACAGCCATATCTGAGCAAGAGCAGCGTAGGGAAAGGTAGTTTCCCAAGAGAAAACTAAGGTGCTCTTCCAACAAGACAGGGAGGACACAGATTTTGCAGGCAAAATAACTTTTCTTTTAAAATGTTTATCCTTGAAGAAGGCAAGAAAACAAACATACACTGAGCATTTACAAAATCCACCTGCTACCTTACTAGGGTGTTACTCCCCTTCTTATGCAATGCTTCCAGCAAGCCTCTCAGATAAGTGTTATTTCCATTTCTACCATGGGAGAAAACAGAGGTTTAGGAAGCTGGGTAGCCAGAGTCACACAGCTGGTTGATGGCAGAGCTGGGACTTGTGAGTAGCGATGGCCGCGTCACTCGCAGACAGAGAAAATCAAGAACCTCCCAGGCGTTCCCGTGTTAGAATGGGGTGAGGTTTCCCAATGTAGGGTCAGGTCAGGAGTGGTATTAGAGAAGCTCTAGGTTGCTTGGGTTAGTTTAGTTGCAAAAATAAGTGAAGGAGCTTCCCTCGGAAGGCTGAGCTAGGGTGGGG
>CAUYRT010064001.1:0-12113 GCA_963574885.1 Lepilemur ruficaudatus | reverse complement strand
ACTACAGGCATGCACCACCATGCCTGGCTAATTTTTTCTATATAGTTTTGGTTGGCCAATTAATTTCTTTCTATTTTGGTAGAGACGGGGTCTCGCTCTTGCTCAGGCTGGTTTCGAACTCCTGACCTTGAGCGATCCTCCCACCTCGGCCTCCCAGAGTGCTAGGATTACAGGTGTGAACCACACCACACCAGGCCTAAACATATACTCTTAAGGTGAGAAACCATCACTTGTATACTGCTTACCTGGCTTGGTGTTTAGCACCATAATTAAGCATTCCATATATACTGGAATGAATGGCAGAATATTGTACGTGAATCCATCTGTTACATGGTTTTAAGTGTCTTTTCTAAACTTTGGCCATTTCTACTTAAGATAGTTTTATCACAACTGACACACATTTTTAAAATGGTCATGTTTCCTTCTAAATTATTCCTCCATTTCATTTCAGTGCATTTTTGGCTGCTTTTTCAATTTATGAAATATACTTGATCTGGTTCTCTCAGCTGTCATCAGTCTGTTAAAATTTACTAAAATGACTTGCTGTTAGTGTAGTGAGATACTAAAAGAGTGCCAGGCTCATTTTAATTCCTTTTCCGTGAACTTAGTAAATTCCTCATAATTACTTTTAAGTGAGATTCTTTGGATATTTTAAACAATAAGTATTTAATATGGAAGATTGAAACAACATCTTAATAATGTTGGTATATTCTTGCTTCTAGATGCTGCAGTGGGCAAACCATCCATAAAATATATCTGATGATGGATTTTTCTTCTTTTAATAAAGCCATTGTCATTTCCCACAAAAACTGCTAGTGATTGCAAATTGTTTGGTTGTCTGGTGGTTTTGCCAGTTATGAACATCAAACTGCTTTTTGAATTTCCAGATTTACCATTTATCTTGAAGTATTACTTTGTTTATCTTCTTGCTGTTAAAGTATAATCTTAAATATAAATACAATTAAAATCAGGAAAACATTTTTATTATGTTTTCAGCCATCTGTGTACCTTTCAACACCTTCAAGTGCTTCTAAAGCAAATACACCTGCTTTCCTAACTCCATTAGAAATCAAAGCTAAAGTAGAAACAGATGACGGGAAAAGAAATTCCCTGGATGAACTTAGAGCCCAGATTATTGAATTGCTGTGTATTGTAGAAGCACTGAAAAAAAATCATGGGTAAGTAGCCCTTGTTTTCTCCTGTGAATGCCACTTAACACATGTATTAATATAAAGAATTCTTTCAAACTCTATCAAGTAAAGATCTGATCTGCCGAATCTCTGACACGAACAAGTATGTTTTCAAAGAAATTTTCATTAACGACGCTTTTCTTCTTTTAGCAAAAAGCTTGAATTGGTAAAGTTATTCTAGTAGCTCAATTATGGAAAAGGTACATATGCAACTGATTTTAGGCTAGAAATTTTCTGGCTAGATACAGGCTAATTAGTTTTGAAAATATTAGGACAGCCATATTGTATTTTGGATCTGGTCCGCATCTGTGTATGTATAGTTAGCTTACTTCTTAGAGGACTTTGATCACTGTTTCTGTTAGGGTTGAGTTAGACATGTATAAAATGAATGGGTTGAGATAGGTGATGTCTACAGCCTTTCTCTTAACTCTGGAAGTTTTTGATAGGGTTTAAAAATTAGGGACTTTTTAGAGCTAAAATAAATGTAAAAGATCAACCAGTACAGGAGATCCCTCTCTTTTTTTAAATGAAAAAATGAAAGGTCAGAGAAGTAAAGGTATTTACGATCACACAGTTCTTAAATGACAGATCTAGACCTCAAACTCATACGATCTGTTGGTTTGGAGATCTTTTCTATAACCACTAGTATTTGAATTTTAAAACTTCTTGACGTTTTAAGCATAATTCTGCAAAAGTAAGTAAAACAGATCAAAGAGCAGCTAATGTAATTGAACTCAGGGTGAGGGTGCTCACCCACTGTTTCCAACTTCCCCTCTACAAGGATTTCTTGGAATACGGCATAAAAATCATGGCCAGACACCATGTTGTCTCTGAGCCTCATTTTACCATTACTCCCTGAATTCTAAACTGGCCTAGAATTCTTATTAAAAACAATATTGAGATTAGTATGAGGTATTTGGAGTTTGCACAACACTGTTGCAGTATCTCTTAGTTGGAAACAAAAAGTGTCTCTTGAATGACTACTTAAAAATAGATATATGTTTATGTATTGCATATAATGTAGTTTGTAATTTGATACATGATAGGTATTGAATCCTTTGGTTTAGCTGTTTTGAACGTTTTTTTACAGATTCTGCAGTATACATATTATTAAAATAAGCTATAAGTTTATTCATTCAGTAAATATTTATTGAGCATCACCGTGTACCAGTTAGAAAACGCTCCTGATTTGTTAATTTTATTGTTTTACATTTTTCATACCAAGTGTGCTATTTTACATATATACATTGCCTGTAGGTGCTTTTAAATTAGCTAAAGTGTGAATAAAATATTTCTGATTTATATGTATTTTAAAACATGTATTAGATATTTTAGAAGCCTCTCCAGAGGGTATTTTTAATATGAGTTCCTCTGAAAAAATGAAATAGGGTGACAATTTTTTTTAATCTAAAAAAGAACATCAGGACGATGAATGAATATATACTGATATATTAATTAGAGAAATACTATTCAGCATGCAGCAGTGGAAATAAATTAATTGTGGCTACATGTATGAACATGAATTTATCTAAAAACTGGGGAGAGGGAGCAGGTCAGAAGCATACATATAGTATTATTCAATTTATATAAAGTTGAAAAGCATATCAAACCAGAAAATATATTATTTTAAGACATATTTGTATATGTGGTAAAGTTAGAAATAAGAGTAAATGAATAATAAATACCGTAAAACTTAACTGTGGAAGAGAGGAAGATGAGACTCGCTTGGGGTATCAGAAGTACTGGTAATATTTTATTTCTTTTTTCTTTTTTTTGAGACAGAGTCTCACTCTGTTGGCCAGGCTAGAGTGCCGTGGCATCAGCCTAGCTCACAGCAACTTCAAACTCCTGGGCTCAAGCAATCCTTCTGCCTCAGCCTCCCGAGTAGCTGGGACTACAGGCCTGTGCCACCTTGCGCGGCTAATTTTTCTAAATATTTTTAGTTGTCCAATTAATTTTTTTCTATTTTTAGTAGAGACGGGGGTCTCACTCTTGCTCAGGCTGGTTTCGAACTCCTTACCTTGAGCGATCCACCCACCTTGGCCTCCCAGAGTGCTAGGATTACAGGCATAAGCCACCGTGCCCGGCCAATATTTTATTTCTTAAGCTGGCTTGAAGTTCTTAGGCTTTTACTTTACCATTTTATCTTTATAGCCTATAGCTTGTAAATACATAAACAATCCATATGCATTCGATATTAAAACCTAAAATATATAGAACAGGTAATTAAATAATTGAGGGAGATTGGCATGGAAAGATTGACAGAAATACATTAGTAATTTGCGCCGTCAGTAGAAAAGTTGCAGAATAAGGTGTATAGTTTGATCGTATTCTTGTAAAAAGAAAACAGGGTGTTATACAAAAATTGTACGTTTGTAAACACATTTTTTAAAAGAACAATAAAATGCAAGAGTGGCACTAAATCAGATCAAAAAGCAAATAGAATAATATAACACTATTACAGATATAAATAGAATGGGACAAATATTCTAGAAATAGATCTTAATTTAGATATAAATTTAATGTTATAATAAATACAAAGTATTGACTAAGCAGAAGAGGAAGCATTATCTAAATTGAGGATACTTTATGGAAATATTCCGTTAACTAAGATGTACTTTTTATATCACATTCTATAATAAGCCCTAGGTAAATTTGAGTTATTATTTTGAAATTTATAATCAGTAGGAAACAGTAAAGAATTTATTTCCAATATGGAGAAATGATTTTTTTATTAAAATCAGAGAAGAAATTAGTTTTGAAATATTAACTATATAAATAATTTTAAAATTTCTTCCTTATATATTCTTTCTTTGTGAGATTTTTTTACTTTCTCAAGTCATTATTTCTACAGTATTCTTGAAGAGAATTTTTCTACTATATATTAAGAGGCTAAAAATGTTCATACTTTTTGATATATAAATATGATATGCTAATATATTCATAGTGTTAAGTAAAATCTCTATTCTTCTCTGGAAAAATCCCTGTTCTGTCCCCAGAAAAACTAATAAAACAAAGAAAAACCCTGGATATTTGAATACCAAACAGCAGTTACCGTAAATATGAAAACTTTAGCAATAAGGAAAATTTTAAAATAATTCATGAAGAGACACAATATAAAATACATACTTTTATCTATAGAGGGATGAACAACTGTATAGAAAGACGGGAACACAAGCAAATGAAAACATGAGGTAGAGAGGGCTTATTGGCTGGAGTTTTTAATTTGCTTAGCTTTTGAATTTTAATTTATATTTAATTTTTGAAAATAGAGAAAAATTTAAAGTCCAGTTTATCAGATAAACTGTAATTTTCCTTGTATTGTAACGTGTTGATATTCATTTTACTAAATTGCTTGGGCTCTGGATTTCCAGCCTGGAACATGTATGATAGCTGAGTATGTAAAATTGCTTTTAAAAGCCAGGTATTATTTCTTTATTTTATCATGAGCTGTTCTCAGTTCACTTAATTTCTTTATCTTAGTTAGGCCTACATGATTTTACTTTGTTTTTTAACTGTTATATAGAACCATTCAAACTAGAGAATTTGATTTTTTTCTCAATCAGCATTGGTATTACTCTTAAAAAGTTTTCTCCATGTGGTAGGATGTTAGGCAACAGAGATCTTGTTAACATTAGTCAAATAGATTGTTTAACTGAAAGAGTTAACAATAATAAATATTTTCAGGAAAGAACTGGAAAAACTGCGAAAAGATTTGGAAGAAGAAAAGGCAATGAGAAGTAATCTAGAGGTAATTCATTTTTTCCATTGTTGAGATTTTAGTCAGTGTAAACTGGACATGTATTTTGCAAACTGATTGGGTGGTTGGTTCCAGTACAAATTATGCTGTCCTACTTGAGTTGGATACTCCTTTCTGGTTAGTAGCCATTTAATTAATTTCTTGTTAACTCCCTGTCACATTCCATTCAATTATACAGTAAATATTTTTTGAGCACTATCTTTCTTAGGCAGTATTTGAATCACAAGGAAGGGATACATTCATGGGCAAAACAAATATGGTTCTTGGCTCCTAAAAGACTCTAGTTCTTCCTGGAGCTATACAAGGTTACTTTAGAAATTTTGCAGGTTCAGTTTCAGACCACTGCTACAGTAAAGCAAAGATCACAATAAACAAGTCACAAGAATTTTTTGGTTTCTCAGTGATATAAAAGTTATGTTTATTGTATAAAGTAGTCTATTAAGTGTGCAAAAGCATTATATCTTAATAAAAGACAATGTACATACCTTAACTTAAAAATACTTTATTGCTAAAATATACTATTCATCATCTGAGCCTTTAGTAAGTCATAATCTGTTTGCTGGTAGAGGGTCCTGCATCAGTGTTGATGGCTGCTGGCTGAAGGGTGGTGGTTGCTGATAGGTGGGGTGGCTGTGGCAATTTCTTAAAATAAGATAACAGTGAAGCTTGTCACATTGATTGACTCTAACTTTCATGAAAGATTTCTCTGTAGCATGTGATGCTATTTGATAGCATTTTAACCACAGTAGAACTTCTTTCAAAGTTGGAGTCAGTCCTCTTGAATCCTCCTATTGCTTTGTCAGCTAAGTTTATGGGATACTCGGAATCTTTTGGTGTCATTTCAGTAACATCCACAACATCTTTACCAGGATGTAGAAGCCACTTTCTTTGCTAATCCACAAGAAATAACTTGTCATCCGTTGAAGTTTGATCATGAGATTGCAGCAATTCAGTCACATCTTCAGGCTCCACTTCTAATTTTAGTTTTCTTGCTATTTCCTCCACATCTGCAGTTCATTCCTCCACTGAAGTCTGGAACCCCTCAAAGTTATCCATGAGGGTTGGAATCAACTTCTTCCAAACTCCTACTAATGTTGCTATTTTGACCTCTCACAAATCACAAATGTTCCTAATGGTATCTAGAATGATGCATCCTTTTCAGAAAGATTTCAATTTACTTTGCCCAGATCTGTCAGAGGAATCACTGTCTCTGGCAGCTGTAGCCTCACAAAATATAATTCTTAATAAGTCTTGAAAGTCAAAATAACTCCTTAATCTATGGGCTGCAGAATGGATGTTGTTATAGCAGGCATGAAAATAACATTCATCTCTTTGTACGTCTCCATCAGAGCTGTCGGGCGACCAGATGCATTGTCACTGAATAGTAATATTTTGAAAGGAATCTTTTCTTCTGAGCAGTAAATCTCAACAGTGAGCTTAATATGTTCAGTACATGATGCTGTGTGCAGAGGTGTTGTTATTTAGGCTTTGTTATTTCATATCTAGAGCACAAGCAGAGTAGATTTAGCATAATTCTTAGGGGCCCTAGGATTTGCAGAATGGTAAATGGGCACTTTTTTCCCACTTCACTAGCTGCATTATCTTCTAACAAGAGAATCAGCCTGTCATTTTGAAGCCAGGTATGGACTTCCCTCTAGCTATGGAAGTCCTAGATGGTATGTTCCTCCAGTAAAAGATCGTTTTGTCCACATTGAAAATCTGTTGTTTAGTATAGCCTTCTTCATCAATTATCTTAGCTACATCTTTTGGATAACTTGCTACAGCTTCTCCATCAGTCTTTGCTGCTTCACCTGGTTCTTTTATATTATGAAGATGACTTCTTTCCTTAAACCTCATGAGCCAACCTCTGCTATCTTCTGACTTTTCTTCTGCAGCTTCCTCACTTCTCTCAGCCATCATAGAACTGAAGGGAGTTAGAGCCTTGCTTTAGATTAGGCTTTGGCTTAAAACAGTGTTGTGGTTGGTTTGATCAGAATTCTATCCAGACCACTAAAACTTTCTCCATTTCAGCAATAAGGCTTTCTTATCATTTTTGTGTTCACTGGCATAGCATTATTAATTCCTTTATGAACTTTTCCTCTGCATTCACAGGTTGACTGACTTTTTGGCACAAGAGGGAGGTCTAGCTTTTAGCCTATCTTGGCTTTCAACATTGCTTTGCTTTCCTCACTAAGCTTAATCATTTCTAGCTTTTCATTTAAAGTGAGAGACTTGTGATTCTTCCTTTACTTGGACACTTAGCCATTGCAGGGTTATTAGTTGACCTAATTTTAATATTACTGTGTCTCAGGGAGTAGGGAGGCCCAAGGAGAGAGAGAGAGACCAAGGCCAATCAATGGAGCAGTGAGAACACATGCATTTATCGATTAAGTTCACTGTTTTATATGGGTACAGTTTGTTGCATCCCAGAACAATTTAGATAGTAACATCTGAGATCACTGATCACAGATTACTATAGCTGATATAATAATGAAGATGTTTTGAATTACTAAAATGTGACAATGTGACATGAAGTAAGCATATGCTGTTGGTAAAATGGCATGGGTAGACTTGCTTGCAGGGTTGCCACAAAGCTTTAATAGGTACAAAATGCAATATTATGAAGCACATTAAAGTGAAGTGCAATAAAACAAAGTATGCCCATAGTTCTCTTTTCTCTGCAGTTGAATTGTTTTTCCTTTAGCACTGATGGCAGTGATAGAAGGCTGTCGATTCACTTTCATTTCTTACTTAGAGTTTTCTTTTGTCTTCATTCTCTGCTAATGACTTGCCATTTCACGTATTTCCTTTTTCCTTAAATTTCTTTTTTTCTTCACTCATTTTTGTCTTCATTTATATTCATCTTTTTGCGCATCTTGGAGAAAATTGTGTCCTGCCTTTTTTCAGAGCCCTTTCTATTGTCTATTTAAGTATTTTGTACTTGCCCCTACTTTTTACCTTGCCTCATTAGTTACTTTTTTTTTTTTTTGTCAGCATCATAGAACAAGAGAAAAGATAGGACTTGCAGTTAGAAAACTTGAGTTCGTATTTTGTCTTAGAGTCATGACTTTTCAGTTCTAAACTACGTATCAGTAGGCTTAGCACTTTGTTACCTCATTAGATAACGTATAACAACATGTAAGGATTATTGTTCCTACTATGTAATGTGCTTTGTAAGTTATCAACTGTAGTTTTACTCTTTCTTCTGACATACTCTCTTTATTGGCACCTTCTTTGCATGGAAATTTTTCCCCTTATTGGGAAACAAAAGCCCCCTTTTAGGTCCAGCTGCCCTCTTAATGTAGATGCTTTCTCTTTTCATTTGGGGTTCATTTGTTGCAATACAAAAATAACCTCTACCCACTCAAAAAGAGTCTGTATTTTCAATCTCTGATTTTTCACCTTCAGTTTAATCCTCAATCCCTTGCATTTTGTCCGAAGTGAGTGTCTCTTCTTCAGTTTCTGTGGCATGTCACATTTTTACCATTGCCACTTTGTCAGAGGTTTTTCTTGATTTAGGTGATAGATACTGTATTCTTCTGTCTCTGACTTCTCTGTCTCTTCTTTTTTTCTTGGAACCTAAATGTGAATGTTCCCTTACTACTATCCTTGACTCTTCTCTCTGTGCATTTGCTTTTTATTAATAATTTATCTACACCCATTAATGTAATGATTAGCTCTAGGGCATCTCCCCTCTAAATCCAATTCTCCCTTTCCCAGCTTCTATCCCATGTTTCTTGCTATTAGTCCCCATGGATGTTCTGTCATGAACTTAGACTTAACATGTCCCCAGTTAAATTTGTTGTCTCCCTTTCCTATTTTTTTTAAAAATTTTCTGTATGTGTTGATGGTTTCGTTTTCCCTTATAGTCATGCAGACATGGTACTTCTGTTCTCTTCTAATTATATTCACTTTTGGTCCTATTAGCTTTACCTCCTAACCTTTATCTCTTTATTCCGACTATTTCTGCCTTTTTCTGATGCTCGTTGTCTTCTCTTTAGCTTGTTTGAATTTCTCTCATTGCTATCTCAGATTAATCTTATCTTGCCCAGATACTTTGAAGAGCTTTCTGTTATTTGTTGAATAAAGTTCAAATGTCTCAACTTGATGTATGAGATGTTTTTACATTCTGGTCCTAGGTTAGCTTTTTTTACTCACTTGCTGATCCCCTATTCTGCCTTATAGTTTATGCACCTGAATTTTTACTCTTACTGTGTTTTCTTGGATTGTCCTTTTGCCTCATCTTCTAATGCCCAAATTCTACAAATTCTCAAGGCCCTGTTCAAATGATCACTTTCATTAAGTTGGTACTAGTCTTCCTCTGATTAAAAGAAATGTAGTCTTTTTCCAAATTCACATGTTCTCTATTTTTGTAAGAGATATATAAGTAATAATTTCTATCTTATCACTGTTACGTACTTATTTTGCTTCTCTTTTAG
The DNA here is from genome assembly GCA_963574885.1 of Lepilemur ruficaudatus. Taxonomy (NCBI): domain Eukaryota; kingdom Metazoa; phylum Chordata; class Mammalia; order Primates; family Lepilemuridae; genus Lepilemur; species Lepilemur ruficaudatus. The sequence continues at coordinate 2,724 of CAUYRT010064001.1, read as the reverse complement.
ACTATAAGATTAGTTGGGGTGGGATCCATATCTATTTTATCTTGCCCGTAACTCCTGGCACAGTGCTATGCACATATTAGATATCTAATTAATTATTGCCAAAGTAATGAATGTTAAAGGATACATGTAAAAAAATGTGTCTTAAATTCCCAGTATGTAACATGGTAGAAATTGAGAAACTTTTAAATATTTCTTGACTTTTTTTCTTACATTTTATACATACATATTCATATTGATATATGAAAATAAGATTAGACAGGAGGAACTGATGATGTTAAATTTATATATGTGACTCAATTTGTCATAAAAATCATAACAAGAGTCAAATGAATTGTTTATTTTGTTTATTTTTTATTTTTGTTGAGACAGAGTCTCGCTCTGTTGCCCAGGCTAGAGTGCCGTGGCGTCAGCCTAGCTCACAGCAACCTCAAACTCCTGGGCTCGAGCAATCTTTCTGTCTCAGCTTCCCGAGTAGCTGCGACTACAGGCATGTGCCAATGCCTGGCTAATTTTTCCTATATGTTTTTTAGTTGGCCAATTAATTTCTTTATATTTTTATTAGAGATGGGGTCTCACTCTTGCTCAGGCTGGTTTCAAACTCCTGACCTTGAGCGATCCTCCGGCCTTGGCCTCCCAGAGTGCTAGGATTACAGTTGTGAGCCACCACACCCGGCCTGAATTGTTTCTTTTTTGAAGAATTTATTTGATTTTATTTTTCTAGCAACGTCAGCTATTACTTTGCCTCCTACTGACTTGTATTATACATTTTTTTCCTAATGGGCAGAGCTTTACCATTATATTGGTAAAAGCACATTTAAGGCATTAAAGCTTTAGGATCATGTATTTAAAAGAGAAAGATGTTTCTCCGGAGATTAAAGGTAGTACTTTGAACTACTATAATGTTAACATTATGCATTATTAAATTATACTGGGAAGTGATGAAAAGGATTAAAAATGAACAATGTACATAAGAGTGCTAGAAGAAAAACTCTAGCAATGTAAGTATTTTCCTGATAACTAAATTCATGTCACACATAGCAGTTTGTAGGGAGTATTGCTGACTTTGTATCCTTCCCTCTTCTACCAATTTGTTTTCCTTACTGTTTTCTATGCATCCTCATCCATTAAAATTGGTACAGTTGGTTAATGTTGTCTTTGGAATAAAGGTGATAATAACACATTAGACTGATAATTAAAAGTATCTTATCTCAATCCAGGCTGAAGATGGAGGCTTGTCCCAATCCAGTGCTGCTAAAACTTTTAGCTGACAATCATATTATTAAAAGAATTGTATCAGGAAAGATCCTGAAATTAATCAACTCCTATTGGGTTATAAAAATTCCTTAGGAGAGTGTGAGCATATCAAAATTATACTTTTTGACTGTGGCAAAGTCCTCATCATTTAATAACGAACTATTTGTCAGAAGTTAGCCAAAGCATGTATTGTTTATGTGCATTGTTGAGAAGAGAGATGATACATACCATCAGGAGAAGGCAAGGTCTAGATATTTCTGCATGCGATGAAAGGCCAAAGTTGATCAAAATATTATAGAATTGGGAACAGAATCAGTGCAAAAACTATGGGCTTTAGAACCTTACATCTTACCAATAAAAGTCCTGTGCCACTTGCTAGTGTAGAAATATTGGCATGGTATGTAATGTCTTTGAGCCTCAACTTAGCCATTTGTAGCATGTCAAAATTGAATACTCTGTAGTTATCATGAAAATTTAATGAACTAATTTCCTTCTTTAAGTTCCTTAAGTTGTGAATTTCTGTTAAGTGAAGGATGCCTTCAGTGTAAAGGTGGAAATAGTTCCAGCACATTGGCTGAATCTTAGATGTGTTTCTGGGCTTTAAAAATAATTTAACTTAGTACATACTGTTTACAGATGAGGAAATTGAAACCAAGTGGAGTTAACTGATTTATCAATATCACATATGATACTAGTGAAAAACATGGGACTAAATGGGTCCTTTCTTTATACTTTTTACTGTTCTATAATGCTTCCTTTGTTTAATTACAGATTCATGTACGTTTCTTAATTTGACTTCAAGGGTTCTTTTGTTCTTTGTAGAACTGATTTTCTTATAGTTCTACTTTCAAATGCTCACATTACTTAACATTGTTCTAGCTGAGAGAATTTCAGTTGCTTTTTTCTTGTCATCACTGCCATTTAGGAACTTGCATTATGATGATTTTCTTCTGTTGAACCTTGACTCAACAGTATTTATTACAGGTATAACCAGGAAATTGGATTTTACATCAGGAAATAAAAATCTGGAGGCTTGAAAGTATGATCACACATCTTAATTATATAGAATAAAATAAAGAAACTTTACTAAAGTAAGGATGTTTTATCTGTTTCTCAATTTATGTTTTGTATTTTAGATGGAAATAGAGAAGCTGAAAAAAGCTGTCCTGTCTTCTTGAGGCGCTGTGGACCAGTGTTCTTAATGTTCCAGGGATTCAGCAGCAACACTATGAACTTCAGCTGACTTGTTACTTAACAATAATGAATGCTGGTGTTGTGATAAGGAAATATGAGTGTATGAACTATAATATCTATAGAAAAGTAGAGTGTGGGTGAATTTTATATATATATATATATATTTTGTTTTGCCAATATGAAAAAACAGAGGCCTTATTTCTTACTGTGCTGGGATTGCAAACACTTTTTTTAAATTTGTTTGCTTAAAAATACTACTGAATATGTATAAAAAGG
>CAUYRT010064000.1:0-65345 GCA_963574885.1 Lepilemur ruficaudatus | reverse complement strand
TTTTGTTGCCCGGGCTAGAGTGCCGTGGTGTCAGCCTGGCTCACAGCAACCTCAAACTCCTGGGGCTCAAGCGATCCTTCTGCCTCAGCCTCCTGAGTAGCTGGGACTACAGGCATGTGCCACCATGCCCGGCTAATTTTTTCTATATATATTTAGTTGACCAATTAATTTCTTTCTATTATTAGTAGAGACGGGGTCTCCCTCTTGCTCAGGCTGGTTTCGAACTCCTGACCTTGAGCAATCCGCCCGCCTCGGCCCCCCAGAGTGCTAGGATTACAGGCATGAGCCACCGCACCTGGCCCTGTATCTCCTTTTGAGGCTAACACTCTACTTGTGATCTTGATCTCATCTCTGCTTGCTCCCTGAACTCATTTGATTATTCATTCAATAACTAACCAAATACCTATTGAGTGCCAAAGATAAGCATCATTTGGTTATTGGGGATACAGCAGTGAATAAAATAGACAAAAACTCTTGCCTTCATGGAGCTTACATTCTAGTAGAGAGAAAGAGACAAATTAGTAAAAGATATATCAGTTGGAGTTAAGTGCTATGGAGAAAATCAAAGCTGGGATAAGTGGGTAGGGAATGTGAAAGAGGTCAGGTTACTAGTTCAAATATAGTGTATTTGAAGGCCTCTTTAGAGACCTGAAGGAAGCCAGGAAGTGAGCCATATGAGTATCTAGGTGAAGAGGCCTTCATGTCTGCAAGGCTGGGAGTTGCAATTTATTGAGGCAGAGATGATTAGAAAAAGAGCAAGTTTGGAGGAAAAGAGCAATTTTGATTTTGTTCAGTTTTAGATGCCAGTTGGAAATTCAAGTAACGATGTCAAATAAGCAGGTGAATGTACTAACCTGGAGTTTAAGGAAGAGGTGCAGGCTAAAGGTATAAATTCGGGGTCCTTCAGGATGGTATTTAAAGCCAAAAGACTGCATGAGATCATCCAGAGAGAGCATAGGAATAGAAGTGTCCATGGACTGACACTTGGGATACTCTAACATTCGGGGAGATTAAAGAGGAACCAATAAACTGAGAAGTAGTAGACAGTGAGATAGGAAAACCAGAAGGGTTGTCTTTACGGCGGTCTATTTTAATGATGGAAAATAACCACCATTTTATTATGCTTGTAGATTCTGTGGTCAGGTGTTGGGAGAGGGTATGGCACAGATAGGCTTACCTGGGACCTTAGTTGGGAAGACTTGAATGGCTGGGTGTAACTCAAAGGCCTGAGGGCCAGAATCATCTCATGGCTTCTTTACTCAGGTATTTAGTGCCTGGGCTGTGATGACAAAAAAGCTGAGCTGAGCTAGGACATGTGGCCTCTCCGTGCATCTCACTCTGTTGCCCTGGATGGAGTGCAGTGGCATCATCACAGCTCACTGCCCCCTCAAACTCCTGGGCTCAAGTGATCCTCTTACCTTAGCTTCCAGAGTAGCTGGGACTACAGACACCTCACTAATTTTTCCGTTTTTCTTAGAGACTGAGTCTCACTCCATTGCTGAGGCTGCTTTCAACTTCTGGCCTCAAAGAATCCTCCCACTTTGGCCTCCCAAAGTGCTGGAATTACAGGCATGAGTGACAATTGAGTTCTTTTGGGAGGCTCTGCTTTTAGGCAGGTAAGGGATTTCAGAAACCCAAATTCCTTCTGCTCAAAACAATTTTTATGTCACAGTGGCTTATTCTGGACCCCTTCAATACCTACAAGTGGAACTGTTTTTGAGGAAGTTGCCAACTGTTTTCCAAAGCAGGTGTACCATTTTACATTCTTACCAGCAATGTACGAGGGTTCCAGTTTCTCTACATCCTCACCAACACTTGTTATTATCTTTTTTGTTATAGTCACCCTGGTGGGTATGAAGTGCTATGTGGTGTTTTTTTTTTTTAATTGTGGTTTAAAAACCACATAACAAAATTTACCATCTTAACCATTTTTAAGTGTATAGTTCAGTAGCATTAAGTATATTCACATTCTTATGCAACAGATATCCAGAATTTTTTCATCTCATAAAACTGAAATTATTTACCTGTTAAACAACAACTCCTCATTTCTCCCTCCCCTCAGCCCCTGCAACCACCGTTTTATGCTATAATTATGGTTTTGACTTGCAATTCCCTATTGGTTAATGATATTGAGCATCTTTTCATGTGTTTATTAGCTATTTGTTTATTCAGATCTTTTGCCTTTTTTTTTTTTAATTTTAGAAAGAAGTCTCACTATGTAGCCCAGGTTGGGCCCAAATTCCTGGGCTCAAGTAATCTTTTGGCCTCAGCTTCCCAAGTAGCTGGGACTACAGGCACGTGCAATCACGCCTGGCTGCCATTTTTAAATTGGGTTATTCAACGCATTATTGAGTTATAAGAGTTCTTTATATATTCTAAATACAAGTCCCTTTAAGATATATGATTTATAATTTTTTACTCCTACGCTGTGGATTGTCTTTTCGCTTTCTTGATAGTGCCCTTTGAAGCACAGAAATTTTTAATTTTGATGAAGCCCAGCTTATTTATTGTGTCTTTTGTTACTTGTACTTTGAATGTCATGTCTAAGAAGGCTTTGCCTAGCTCAAGTTCACAAAGATTTACACCTATATTTTTTTCCTAAGGGTTTTATAGTTGTAGTTATACTTTTATAGTTTTAGCTATGATCAATTTTGAGTTAATTTTTGTATATGATGTGAGAAAGGAAATTCAGCTTCATGTGGATATCTAATTGTCCCAGTACTGTTTGTTGAAAAGACTACTCTTGTTCAATTGTCTTGGCTCCTTTGTTGACTAATCAATTGACTGTAAATTTGAAGGTTTATTTCTGGACTCAGTTCTATTCCGTTGATCTATATATGTCTATGTTTATGCAGTAATACACTCTCTTATAGGACCTTCGTAGTAAGTTTTAAAATTAGAAAGCCAAAGTCCTTCAACTTTGTTCATTTCCAACATTTCTGATTTGGGCTTGGATTATTAGGCCATGACCTTACTGGTGTAAAAATGTGCAAGGGATCCAGGAAATTGGTGCAGGCAATTACCACTCTGCCCTGGGCTAGCAGAACACTGGCTTTCTATCTGAATGTGTGCCCCTGCCACCACTGAGATATTTCTAAGTTCCTCATTATGGGATCTGAACTCTAGTTTAGTCTCTCTAAGCCACGGCTCCTGGGCCTTCCCCAGCTTGCCTTGCACTGTTGCTATCTTAGCAGACCTGACTCCTGATTTAGCCTTCCCACATTCCATCTGTCACCAGTTCTGTAGTTCCTTCCTCCCCATCTCTGTCTTCATCCCCTCGAATCCCAATTCGAGCCCTGGCAATCCTGTCCTAGGCCTTTTTTTTTTTTTTTTTTTTTTTTTTTTTTTTGAGACAAAGTCTTACTCTGTTGCCCAGGCTAGAGTGCTGTGGCATCAGCCTAGCTCACAACAACCTCAAACTCCTGGGCTCAAGTGATCCTCCTGCCTCAGCCTCCCGGTTAGCTGGGACTACAGGCATGCACCACTGTGTCTGGCTAATTTTTTCTATTTTTAGTTGTTTGGCTAATTTCTTCCTATTTATAGAAGAGACGGAGTCTCATTCTTGCTCCGGCTGGTCTCGAACTCCTGAGCTCAAGCAATCCTCCCGCCTCGGCCTCCCAGAGTGCTAGGATTACTGTCCTAGGCCTTTTTACATGGCTTTGAGAGACTATGTCTTTGAAGAGGGAATAAGCATCTCTCCATGTGAGACAGACCCAAATTGTACATTTCACCAAATCAACACTCTCTAATTTGTGCCTGTTAAAAAGGAATATTAATATTTATCAAGTATGTACTGTGTGCCAAGTTATGTGACAGTTATGTGCCAGCTTATGAGAGTGGGCATTACAATTACTTTTTAATAATATTTTCAGTATAGGCCCTACTCTTCCATAACTGTGCCCACTCTTCAGGAAACACTATATCTTGGTGGCAAATATAGAGACAGGGTTGTGTCTGATGCAGATGCCAACTTGGCTCACTTCAAATCAGTCTTTGTGTTTTCTCAATCCTGGGCACTTCTCTTCAGTCACCCAAGTCCAGTCTTTTACTAGTCTATTCTTTTTCTACATCCAGACCCGAATAACCTGCTCTCACTGTGTGCATGTCAGTGGTTCTGCACCCTTCCTGAGGGCAGAGTCCAGAGAATCACCTCTGCCAGTCTCCTTCCTACCAAGAAATGGTCTCTCTGCCTGCCAGCCGTGTTTCCAGCTCACCTAAACCCCATTCCTCCCAGATTACTACCTGGTCCTATGCTCTTTGGAAGGTAGACTCTGCACTAAAACTCACTTTACATTAGATTATTTGACATCATGTACTAACAACCCTAGGAATCCTCCAGATCCTTTAAAATATGCAAATTTCAGGAAAAAAAACATATGCTTTGGCTCACTTTTCACTTGAACATATATAATGCCCTTTTGTAGATCAGAACAGCTTTTGAATAAACAGTGCAGTTTGCTCATAGTAGCCATGGTAGGGGTCAGATGGGGACAGGCCATTACCATTTAAGAGTGCCATGCACTGTCAGGCACTTCAAGAGTAGCGTCCCCATCTTATAGATGGTACAGTAGATTAAGTAACCTGCCCATGGTCACCCACCTGTTTAGATCATGTCTGAAATAAATACCTGTTCAATTCCCAGAGTCACTTTAAGCCAATGGATAAGCATGTCAGTTCAGGAAGTTCCTCAAAGAAGTGGATGCCAAGAAGAGGTTAGACATGCGAGCCATTTTGTGGGGGAAATGCCTATGAAAGTTAAATATGAGGGAGCAAGAACAGGCAGGAGGAGCCTTCAGATGAGAAGGCAGGTGAGATATGTATGAAAGGAGAGAGGGGAAGAAGGATTGGGTAGGACTCCAGCCCTCTTCTGAGAAAGTCTCTGCTAAGTAGATGCAGTGTCCCTGAGCAAAGGCTGGCCTTGGGGGAATCCCACGTTGGTCAGGAATGGCCAAGCTCTAGTACCCTCATGCTGTGCGGAGGGCACCCCAGGGAAGCCTGGCCTTGGCATGAACACTGTTGGGAACCCAAAGAGGCAGCAGCTGGAGTTGGTTACCACCCATAGCAGACTCTCTTGAAGGACGAATGAGCAGCACACCTCCATGGCCGCTATGGGTACAAGTCACAGAGACAGAGCGAAGACATAAAGAAAGCACACGTTAATAATCAAAGCCAACTGAGGATGCAATGGCCACTTCAGCATCATCTAAATAACCACTTAGAGGGATGGCTGTGAGACCCCTGGATTCTGGACTTCACAAGCCAGAAAAACCAGGAGACCAGGTGAAGTTGCTAAGTTTTTAATTTTCTAAGTAAGGACATTAAACAGCTAAATACCATTTACTATCATCACAATTTAATAGAATATACTTCAGTGCCCCCAAAGCAGGAAGAACATACTCTGAATAAAGTCCTTTAAATTGAATAAATTTAGAACAATGAAAAAGCATTATTCTTGCTAATCTTGTTTTGCTGCAATTTAGGTCAAAGCACCCTCATAGGCTGGGTACCAGTCCATGGACTGGGTCACAAAACCCTTAGAGGGTATTTAAGTACATGATGGGGCACTACTAAAACTGGGGTCTTCTAAGGTATTTCCAACCCTGAGGCTCATTCCATCAATTCACAAATATTTACTGTGCACTTCTAGGTGGCAGGTCCTATGGAGATATTGAGGATCGTGAGGGTGAATAAGGCGCTTGTGGGGCTTAAAATCTGGCAAGGGAAGAGGGATAATGAAGACGTAAACAGACGACGAAGCAGTATAATTTGCCTGTGGTTAAGTGCTCCCGTAAGGAAGGGGCCTCTACTTTAGACAGTGTGGTCTAAACAGGCCTCTCTAAGCAGGTGACATTTGAGCTGGGGCCTGAAGGAGTCAGCTTTTGGAAGTGCTGGGCGAGGAGCAGGAAAAACATACTTCTCCAGGAATAGTAAGTGGAAAGGCCAGGGAAGGGAATGAGCGGGGCGCGTCTGAGGAACTGAATACAGGCCAGGGAGGGGCTGGGAGCCGGCAGCACGCTAAGAAGGCAGGGCAGTGTTCCACTGCGTCCAGCTGAGAACCACTATACTGCTCCAGAAACCTTACTTCAGTGACAGTCACTTCTCTTTGTCTAAATATGCTGCAAAAGTCAAGAGGAAATAGAGTGTGAAATCACTTGGAGAGAGGGATGTCTGGGTGTTTCCCCTAGAAACCTCCTAAGGGACACACTTACCTTAGCAAATTCACCAGGGCTCTCCTTTTTGCAGGCTAAAACAAACTAACTAAAAATAGAATAGGCCATCTTTCAGGGGTTGACACACATTCAGCAAACTTGTGAGATGTCTGCTTGCATCCAGCATGACAGAGTATTAATTTACAGTGAAAACTCTGCCTACCAAGGCCACCAAAACCCTGCACACTCCTGCCAGCACGTTTTCCCCCTTCCTTCCCCATGTGGGAAGAAACTTTCTAATTAGACTTTTGGGACTGGAATGTGGGTATTGGGACACGTTAAAGATGTCCCTGCATGCCACCGAGATGACAGAGGTGCTGTCTTCCATCTAGAGAGGGCCAGCATAGGCATTGCTCGGGCATTCTCTTGTTACTATATCTGTGGCTGAACCTGTTGCTTCTACAGGCTGTTCTTTCAGCTGGCTTTGCATAACTGTGCTCTGATGTTGCCCAAGTTGTCTGATGTCAAGAATCTCCAGAGGTTCATAATAAAAATAGGGGCCTCCATGCCCACTCCCAGAAGATTCTATTTAGAAGGTTTCCACCAGCAGCTCAGGTCATTCTCATCAAGTGTGTTTAGGAAACTCTGCATTGAGCCTCTTCAGTTTTCAACTCAGGGGTTTCTAAATATGCCCAATCATATAATGACCTAGAGTATTTGCTACATATGCAGATTCTCAGGTCCCAGCCCAAATGAGACAGAATTACCAGGCAAGGGGTCTGGGTATCTGTACATTTAATAAATGCTCCTGATGCAACTTGTAACAGGGAAGTTTGGTAAACACTGCAACTGAGACTCAGCGAGCAAGCACCTGGAGAGATTCACTGTGTCTGCAGAGGAACTCGGGGATCTGCATTTTTAATAAGATCCTGGAGTGATTCTGATGCTCAAGGTTGGAGGACTCCACTTTGAGAAACACTGCTTTAAACTTTTTTTTTTTTTTTAGTGCAACAAATATTTATTAAACATCTCTTATGTGATGGGTACTCTGCAATTGTTAGATACTCATTAGTATGTTATACAGCTGCTATTCTACCTACTCTTGCCTCTGTTATTTGTCTTTAATACATTTTATTTTATTTTATTTTTTTAAGTGTACAATTAAATGATTATTAGTGAATTTACCAAGATGTACAGTTAATCACATAAATCAGTTTTAGAGGATTTCCTTCCGCCTATTGAGACCCCTAATTCCCTTCCCCAACTACTTTTCAAGCATGCCCCTCCCCTCCATAGTGCCCACCACGTCGCTCAGACGTGAGTCTACCCCCCACCCCCTGAATCGCTAGTGAACACATGTACTCGCCATCAAATTGGTACTGACTGATTAACACTGTGGGGCTCAAATGGTGGTGGTGTTCACTGCTTTAAACTTTGGTAGTGTTACAATTCCTGTCTTTGTTCTTAATGCCAAAGCACTGACAGCGCTTACTAAGAACTTGCGCATATCCTTGCCTTTGCAAATGTTGTTCACAAAACCCATTTCTTTAAAGCTTTTCTACTTCTTAAACTTTTTAGTAAGAAAATTTCAAACATACATAAAATTAGAAAGAATAATTCAATATGCACCCATTATACTCACCAACTGATTCAAACTTTGCCACATTTGCTTTATCTACATATTTATGTATGTGGGGTTTTTTTGCTAAATTATTTCAAAGTAAGCTGCAACCATCTTGATCCCCTACCCAAACACCTCAGCATGAAAGTCCTTTTAAAAAAAATGAAAAGATATTCTAATTCATAACCACAATACCATGGTCACATCTAACAAAACTAATAATTCCCTAATATCAGCTAATTCCCAGCTTATGTTCAAAATTTACCCAGTTGTCCTCAAAATGTCTTTTATAGCTATTTTTCAAACCTTGATGCAATCAAGGATCATACATTGCATATGATTGTTATGTGTCTTTTAAAAGTCTCTTTTAATGTGGAACAGTCCTTTTACCCTTTTTTTCAGGCCAGTTATCTTGGAGAATGTCCCTCTTTCTGGATTTGTCTTATTGTTTCCTGATGGGGTTAAACTAAACATTAAAACAAATAAAAAGCCATAATGCTCTATGATGTGTTCTTTCTCCATTCCATGCAAATATAGTTCCTACATATATATACACACACACAATCATATATATGTTTATATTTATACAGAGAGACACAGGTTTCCTCTCTCCCACCCCGTATACCTTCTTTTCCCCTCTCAAACAATCATAGTTAATAATATTTATTGAACACGTACTATATGCCTGGCACTGTTTTAAGAAATTAAGTGTATTAACATTTACTCCTCATAATAACAACAAGGTAGCTTTGTTACCAATAAAACTGAGCCACAGAGTGGGAAGTGACTTGTAAAAGGTCACAGGGCCAGTAAATGATGGGGCTGGCTTCTGAGACTCAAAACTCTTGCTCTGAAGCCGGCTTTCTTAACCACAAAAATAGAACCACACCATAGACATGTTTTACACTTATCTTTCTAGGCCAATGCATATAAACCTGACTCATTCATTTTTATCCACAGTGATTTATCATAAACACCTTCAAACAGAAAAGTTGGAAGAATTATAAGGTGAGCACCTATATACTCACCACCTATATTATGTAGTTAACATTTTGCTAGACTTGTTTGATCACATATTAATTTATCTATCTATCCCTCTATCCATCCATCAATCTATTACATTTTTGATGTGTTTTTCTTAAGTATAACTGACTTTTTAAAATAGGTGCATAAAATTCACAGTATGGAGGTTTCATAATTTATTTGCTCATTCCCCTACAGATAGGTATTCCAGTGCTTGGCTATTACAAACCTCTGGATTAACATTTTTGTTTATATTTATACTTTTGTATACTTTATCTCATAGTAATAGTGCTTTTACTTCAGTAGATTCCTAAAAGTTGGATTACCAGGTAATCAAAAAAAAAGATACACCTAATTTAAGAGATACCTGTACTGTCGGATTGCTTTTCACTAGCATAGTACTACTCACGAAGTCTGGGAAGGCCTGTATTTCTTCTTGTTTAATCTTATTACTGCTGGGAAAATATGAATTTAACATACACAAACATGGGTTCTCAGGATGCTTTACTGATACAGACAGTATCTAGACATCCTGGTTCCCACTGGATGTCATCAGTGTTTAAAATTTTGTCTATCTCTGTTGAAACTATTCACCCAACAAACACCAGCTCAAAAAGGAACAGATCTATAGTGTCTTCCTTAATTTCCGAGCAGAATTGCTGCCTCTTCCGGTCTCTCTCAACGCTCTGTTGCCTCTCCCTTGACCCACTTTATATTGAACTTTTTAGGGCCGGGCGCGGTGGCTCATGCCTGTAATCCTAGCACTCTGGGAGGCTGAGGCGGGTGGATCATTTGAGCTCAGGAGTTCGAGACCAACCTGAGCAAGAGCAAGACCCCCATCTCTACTAAAAATAGAAAGAAAATTAGCTGGACAACTAAAAAATATATAGAAAAAATTAGCTGGGGCATGGTGGTACATGCCTATAGAGCCAGCTATTCAGGAGGCTGAGGTAGGAGGATTGCTTGAGTCCAGGAGTTTGAATTGCTGTGGAGCGAGGCTGACGCCACTGCACTCTAGTCTGGGCAACAGAGTGAGACTCTGTCTCAAAAAAAAAAAAAAAAAACCTTTTTAGTGCAGTGTGTGCATATGTGTGTGTGTGCACATGCACACACATGCCAAGAACATACTTTGATCTACCCGCTGGAGGCTGAAGAGACCATACTTCTTCTACCTTTGTATCCCCTATTTGCCTAGCACAGTGATTTGTACTCAATAAACACTTCTTGTTGAATGAATCAGTGAATGAAATGTAGGAGAGAAATCCAGAAGAGCAGATGGTGGCCAAATCCTGGAGTCATTGTATGCCAGCCCAAAGAGCCTGAAATGTATTCAGTGTCTATTCAGAAACTGCAGAAAATGTCTGAGCTGGAGAGTAGAATGATTGGAACTGAGACAGGGAGACCGAGTCATGAGTCTAGGACACCACCTAAGTAAGAAGCAAAATAGGCTCATAAACAATTCTTGGGAGTTGAAGAACTAAGTTTTTTATAGTATAGCTTCTTTAGAATACTTTTAAAATTTAATTTTAAATTAGACCCGAACTCAGGCAGTGTTTTGTTTTATTTTAGCTTTTTTATTTACAGTAGAAAAATTAGAAAATATAGAGAAACAAGACAATAATCCTTAGAAATCCTACCATACAGAGAAAATCGCCAGTAGTACCATTTTGCTGTAAATCTTTTCATACCTTTTCCTATTATATATATGTAAATATACAAAATATTTAATGAATTTATAACATTTTATTTATATATTTCCTTTATATATTAAATACTTCTATATTTGCCATGTAGGCTTTTTTATTAGGTAAAAGACACCATCTGCCTTCAACATTTCTAATTTTTTTTAAAAAATTTTAACTTGAGGACCTGGTATAGAATAAGTGCTCAATATATATTTATTGAATGACTGGTAATTATTCATTGTCATTTACCCTTAGGCAGAGATTTTTGCTAATTCACAAAGCAAATAATTAAAGATAACCATTCTAATGCCTCCATATCCAATACATTCTTCTGTTTATTTTTATCTTATTACTGCTAGAAGAAATATGAATTTAAAATATACAGACATGGGCTCCTCAGGATGCCTTATTGATACAAACAATATCTAGACATCCTCTTAAGCAGTGATTTATAAATATATCACCAATTTATCTGGAATCAGTAATCTTTGAAACATCTGAACACTTGAGTTATTTGACCAAAAAATGTATTATTCACTAAGCAAACACTAATTTCTTCCAAACACTAATTTCTTCCATTCCAGAAATTTCTTCCATTTCTTCTTCCCTAATTTCCAGGAGGGAGAAAAGAAAAATAATGTGGATCATGTTAATTCATTTGATAGTCTGATCTTTTTGTCATACAGAGTATAGTTTCTTAGGTACATCACTGTGTACTCAGTGCCTGTACTGGGTGTGTTCAGGGTACACAGTGTACTTACTGCCTAACCCAGTGCCTGGCACAAAGCAGGAGCACAGTAAGTATTTTTCAAATGAATAAATAAGAATATAGTGAACACAGACATAGTAATATCTCCTTTATCCTTTAATGAAAGGATATTTTCATTCCTTTTCTAAGTGATGTGGATATTTAGTACTTGGTAGCCACTTATTAATTATCAATAACTGGGTACAGGTTCATATAGGAAAAATCCACATTAAATACAAAACCTTATATTGAGCTGATGGTATTACTTTCCTTCCTTCAGAGTCGTATCTTTACTCTGGGGAATAGTGAGGTGGTATCCCTGGGTTTTATCTCCACTCTCTTTCCTTTGCCCAGAGACAAGAGAAATCACTGGAGTTGTTAACCCACAAATACAAGGGGACTGGTAACGCATGTCACGGGTATCTTTGTATTTCTTAATCAAGAGTGTCTTGAACAGTACGAACTCAAAAATTAGCTACATCAAGATCTTTTCCTAGGTCAAAGGCTGTTGTAAGAACTACACTCTTCCAGTAGATGTCAGTATTTTCTTTCGTCGGCGTAAGTGGTGTTCTTGAATATTTGCCTCAAGAGGTAGGTTTTTTGGTCTTGTTTTTGTTTTCAGTTTTAGTTCGTTTAGTAAGCCGCAGGTGACAATAAACAAGTTAATGAAACTTATGTTTCTTTCACTTTCCTTTTGAGTCCTCCCCAAATTCACTCTTGGGGGCTTCCGAAAGCCCCAAAAGGGGGAACATCTGCTCTGGCTGCGGTTTATAGCAATGCATACAGCGTAGCAGACCGTACTCTAACCCTCCTCGCCATTTACTGATAAAAGTTATTATACTAAGGACTAGCTAGTTGCTAGTAACGTCTTGGAGAAAATGATCTATCAAACCTCTCTGACGCTACAGTAATAAAAATTAAAACAAAATAAAAACAAAACATTGACTCCAGAATTCTTGTTTTCTAAACAGGACAAAATACTCATTAAATTATGCAGATACCCCTCCTGGCTGGTTAATAACGGTCTTTTTAAAAATCCACACAGCCTATTTTAATGGTCACACCTAAATTTTTGCAGCTCCACAAGACCTTTCAATACTCTAACAGATGGGTAAGTTCTGTCCCACGTGTGACACGACCTATACGCTACAGAAACTAACTTTGAGGAGGGAAGGAAGAAAGCTTTGATATTCCAGGGACAGATGCTGGGTTGAAAAACAAAAGTGTTAATTAGAGGAATAATATCTCGGATACTTTATCTTCAAAATACTGGATTAGCAAGAGTAGGGAAGGCTGGGTCTGAAGCATGCGTTTCACTGATTCCTCAGAAGTACTCCTTTATAAACAAAACCTCAAGTTGCTGGAGAAAATGTTGGGGGGCTCAGTGTTTCTTCTGAAAACACAGAGATAGCCCGGATTTGGTCATTGAGTCCTCCTTGTGAATATTCTACTCGATTTTTAGGTTTTAGGGTATTTTTAACCAATCCCCTACTTTCGAGACCACCTGTAGGCACTTTCCCAACACTCCCTGTGACGCTCAGCCTCGGCGCCGCACCCTTCTATCCTCTCCCGCGCTGCGAGGCCCTCTGAAAGCCCCTATCTGGCCTCGGCCCTGCGCACTCTCCAGATCCAGGTAAAGTTTGCGGGGCCTGGAGACAGGCGTGCAGACAGGTGGCCTCGCCCCGCCTCCCTGTCGCCGGGGGCGGCGCTAGCCTCCGCTCCAGGACCGAAGCCGCAGCCCGCGCGCTAGGCATAGCTCCCGAACGGGCCCCAGAAGTCGAGCCGCCTCCCCAAGGGAGAGAGAGGCCCTGGAGAGGTGCCCGGCCGGCCACGAGGCCCCCCGCCGGAGCAAGGACATCGAGCCCCTGCCCGGGCCAAGGGATGATCTGCCCAGGCCCTCAGACAAGAGCCCCACGGAGCCCCGCGCCTTGGCACGTCCAGCCCTGCGCCCTGCCCCTCGCCCTCTTAGGCCCCTCCCGTTCACCACCCCCGGGACCCATCCCGCCTCCACCGGCAGTGATCCCAGGTCGCCACCCCGCAGGCCACGCCTCTCTGCCACCCTCGGGCCCCGAGAAGGGCCGAGGGGTCACCCGAGTCGGCGAACCACATTCCCAAGGACGAGCAGCGGGTGGCAGCACCGCTCGAGCGCCCTCTGAGTCCCTTCCTGCCCGGGCTCCGGCGGCTCGAGCGCCCCGGCCCCTCCAGAACACGCAGGCAGCCGCGGGGAGAAATTCACCAGACCCTTCCCCTGCCCCGAACTTCTCTCTGCTCCGTGGTTCCTCCAACTCGACCCCTCTGCGCCACCCAGCTCCTCCCACTCCGCTCCCCTCCCCCTTTTCTGGTCCCCACGTAGGAATCCGCCTCCCCCCCACCAGCCGCCCGCCGGGTCCGGGGATCCTCCCCTCGGCTCCCCCCGCTTGCCGCCACCGCCGCCCGGGTTCCTCTCCCCCCGCTCGGGCGCTCCCTGCCAAGCCCATGATGTAATGGTGTATGTTAATCAGTAGCATGTGGGGAACTCCGGCTCGGGCGGCTCAGTTCTCAGCGAGCCGACACTGGAGACAGCAGCAGCGGCGGCTGCAGCGCCCCTGACCTGCAGCCCCGCACTCTCCCAGCGCCGCCCGCCCCGACGGCATGGCCCGCCGCCCCGGCTCCGGGCGTCCCTAACCCCGCTAAGAGCCGCGGCGGCCCTGGACCCGCGCGTGGGGCCCCGAGCCGCTGGGATGAGCCGCACCGAGGTGAGCGCCCCCTCCCTTCCGTCCCCGACGGTCACTGGAGGTCCTTTCTCCAGAATCTTCCCCTTAGGCCCGAGAAGTTCTGGGAGCTGGGAAGCAGATGTTGGGAGCGAGCCGCCCCTCGAGGGATGAGCCCCTGGGCTCTCCTCCCCGCCGGCTGCGGCCACCAAAACGCTGATAGGACTAGGGGAACCCCCGAAGCAGAACTTTCTTCTTTGCGATCGTTTGGGGGGCGTGTGCCGGCGGCGCTGATCCGCATTCCCTGCGGGGCCGCCCTGCCTGCCGAGGGAAGAAGTGCTGCGGACTCGGGCTGTCCCAGCGCGCGGCGTGCGCCCTGGGCCGTGCTGCCTTCGTTCTGGGACGCGCGGGGTAGGCGCTGGGCCGGACACACCCGCCCGTAGGCGGCGGCAAGATGCCTAAAACACACACGCGCGTACAAACACACACGCACACGCACGTACACATCTGATCGCTCCCGGCAAAGTAGGCCCTGGGAGATCTCCCGGGTGGGCAGGAGCGGCGCGGCGCGGCGCGGGGGAGCCGGGGCTCTGGGTTGCGCCGCCGCCCGCAGGGCGCGGAGCTTTGGGTGGGGAGAGTTTATTTTTGTCTCGAGCTGCTGCCGCGGCTGCTCACGGCCTAAATCCAGAGGGGCGCCTGGCGGTGGAGATGCTGGCTGTTGCTGTAGATGGAGCTGCAGCCGCTCGGCTGCTTCTCCGGGAGGAGGAGGAGGAGTAAGAGGAGGAGGAGGAGGAGGAGGAAGGAACTAGGGCTACCGCTGCCTCCGCCTCCGCTTTGCATTAGCCCCCACCCCCACCCCCGCGCCCCTTCGCAGCCGCATTGCAAGTTTTCTGCGCGGGGAAGATCTGTTGCTGGTGCTGGCGTTCGCAGGCACAGCGCCCGAGGCCACCCCGGGTGGGGCGTGCGGGGAGCAACAGCCGTTGGCAGCGGCAGCAACAGGAAGCCGCGGGGTCTCCTCCCGCACCTGGGAACCCGGAGCCTTCTCGCCATTCCCCGGACGGGAACAGCCCATCTCCCGCATCCGGGTGCGGAGGGGGCGGCCAGAATTTGGGCGACCCAACCTTCCGCGGGACGCCCCCAGCCCCCGCTCCCACCCCCCGCCCCGGCACCCTCTGATGCTCTCGTCCCCCCGGCGCGCTCCTTCGCTGGCCGAGGTCTCACTGCAGCTCTTTCTCTCCTTCCAGTGGTGACTGCCGCTCGGGAATGCGGGTGTGAAGGGTCCAAGCTGCCGCCCAGCGGGGAGGAGACCCCGGGACGTCGGAAATCACCATCCCGAAGCTGCAAGAAGGGGAAAGAGAGAGAGCATTCTTCATTCAGTTGTGTGCCTTGTGGAGGATTTTTTTAAAAGTCGGTATTTTTTTTAAAAGAAACATTTCCGTGCTACTGTCTGTCATCGTCTCTGGGGAAATCAGCCAGAACCACCGGAACGTAACTGAAACCAGACGAGAGAGGCAGGAGCCCAGGCAGTACCTGCAGCGTCCGGGCACTAGAGCCACCTTGGAACGGGATCGCGTCTCCGGCGGCCGCGGGGCTGCGGCTCCGCCAAACTTTGGGGCGGGCGGGGCGGGCAGGGGCGCCCAGGGGGCTCTGTAGACCGAGGGCGGCCCCCTAACCATGATGTTTCGCGACCAGGTCGGGGTGCTGGCGGGCTGGTTTAAGGGCTGGAACGAGTGTGAGCAGACTGTTGCGCTGCTGTCGCTGCTCAAGCGCGTGAGCCAGACCCAGGCCCGCTTCCTCCAGCTCTGCCTGGAGCACTCGCTGGCCGACTGCGCCGAGCTGCACGTCCTCGAAGGAGAGGCCAACAGCCCCGGTAAGTGCGCGGCCGCCGCCGTCCCGCCCGCCCCCCGCTTCCCCTCCTCTGGCCGGGGCCCGCCCCCGACAGCTGCTCCGCTGGGACCCGGGCAGCGCGGCCCCGGGGGCCCTTGGCATCCACCCCCATTCCCTGGTCCCCGCCGCCCACTTACCCCCGCTGGCCGCTTTGGGGTTCCGTCCACCGTGAACTCCGTCAGTCCTTTCCGTGTGGTAGCTACGGTAGCATGAATGATTTTTCTCTCATGCAGTTTCCTGGGAAATAAGTAAGTCAGGTCACGTAGAGTCTGGATTTTCTGGGTTTTTTTTTTTTCTTCTTCTTTTGGGCAACGTGGCTCGCTGAATTACAGCTACATATGAACAAGCCCAGCACTGCCCTTCAGAAGCCAAGCTTGGATAAGGCTGCATGGGAATACATGAAAATCCAATTTTATTATTCGTTTTTCCCCACGGATATTCCGGTTTTAGAGCCTTGTCTTCAGAATAATATGTAGGTGACGCTACAGACTGTTAGAACGACATTCGCAATATGTATATTACGTGGTTACGCTTCCTGGCCATGACGTTATCCATATATATTGATTATGGGTCTTGGAGAAAGGGTCTTATAGAAAGAGCAGGCATGAATTGGGTTCCTTAATGCTTTTTGTTAGGAAACTTTACTGAATGGAACAGAATTGTCTCATATTACCCTGCTAGTATTTACAGACACCTGACCTGGTATAGAAAGTGAACGTATTCGAAAGGTCCAGCAGTTTGCTATTTGCTAGCTCCGGTGGTGACAGACTGAAATTATATCCTGGGGAGTAAGGGGAGGCTGGGGGATGGGGAAAGGTCTGATGGTTGTGATTTTGGATAGGGGGAATTCTTTAGTTCATGCTGCTGTAGGAGGGTGAACAGAGCCCCCAGTGTTTATGCAGAGAAAAGAATGCAGGGTCCTCTTCCAGCTGTTCCATGTTAGAGCCTTAAGCCTACAAGACTCAGCAGAGGTCTGGGCTGCCATTTGATGACAAGGTCTAGTCCAGGGCAGTGGGGCCTGGGAGACACTAAAGTGAGTGTGCCTTCAGAGCAGCAAGAAGAGGGCCGGCCTCCTCCTCACTCCTCCTCCCTACTGTGGTGCTCATGATGCAGAAAAGACTAGAATGGGATGTTTCCATATATAGAATCATAGGGTGGAAGTGATCACTGGAAATCCTCGCAGTCCTTTTCCTGACCAGACAGGGACTGCACCCAAAAGATCCTGCACTACCAAGTATGGAGGGCCATGCTGAGGGAGATTCCATTTAGCCCCAGCCTAACAGCCCACATTGTTACTCACTAGGGTGGCAGTGGCAAGGCCCCCTTTGGTTGAGCTCCACATTTATAAATAGCTGAAGGACCAACCTCCTTCATAAGGGTGTGAAGGCATAACTTGGGTAACTGATGATCCACTGTCTTTGCTTCCCTCCATAATGTCAACAGGTAGCCTGGTTCCCCTCCTTGGGTTTTGCTTTCTCAGGTTTGACAAACAAGGTTAAATAAACGTCTGTGTTTTATAGAATGCAAAGGATTTAAGTATAGTCATTTTTGTTGAATGCATGACTTCAGTGCTTTTAGAGACTGTTTAATGATGATAATTCATCTTTAGGTTGCTCAGATGTCAGAACAACATTTTTTTCCCTTTGAGTAATGGAAAGGGCTTTTCCCAATATAGCAGCTCAGGTTAGTAAATAAAACAATTAGATATATTACAAAGAAGTGGCCCAGTTTTAAAATCTTGTAATTTAGTAAACAAACAAACAAAAAATTGAACCTCTATGAGTTTTTGGAAATCATTTGATAATTTTTTTCCCTTGAAAAAATTTTTCCATACTTATTTGTTAAGATACCCACTTGTTTATGCTGCTAAATGATGTAGGTACACAAAATATAGAACCGTTATATAAGACAGGGACCATTTTTCCAGTTTCTGGATTAACCTTTCAGCCTAGACATTTTGGCTACATGGAAACCTTTACACTTGTTGTGTGGCCAGGGCAGAAATTTATTAGGAAGGTCACATGATAATTCGGTTTGCTTTTGGAGTACAGGGATCATGAAGAGCATCAAGATTTGTCATAGCATACCTGAATCTACAGTGTGGCTCTCTAGGTATCTGGAACCTATTCAAAAACCAGGAAGGGGGCAAAAGTGTCCACTTAGCACCCAGAGTAGATGGCATAAAAGTCCAGGAGAATACTTTGTCAGTTCCTCTCTCAGAACATATTTACTCTTATTCCAAACACAATCCTAACATGTTTTTTTAACTTGAAACATAATCCATAGTATATTAGGGGTAGAAGATTTAGAATGGAGTGAGTGGCTACTATAACCAGCAGTGAAAAGTGACCCTAACAGCCTGACAACTAGGAAAGAGACAGAAAAACTATAACTTTAGACATAAGAATAGGGGCAAAAACCTTGAAGGCTTGGGAATATTAGGGTAGGAACCCTCAATTAACCCTGCAGGCATCATTCTATAATAACATGAACCAATGATTGCTATTTGCTGTTAACAGCTGTTAACAACAGTTAACCACGTCAGAAGGATACATTTTTAGGTACATTGTTTAAGAAGAGAGAAAAAAATTAGCCAGGTGTGGTGGCCTGGGCCTGTAGTCCCAGTTACTCAGGAGGCTGAGGCAGGAGGATTGCTTGAACCCAGGAGTTCAAGGCTGCACTGCACTCTAGTCCAAGCAACAAAGTGAGACCCTGTCTCAAAAAAAAAAAAAAAAAAAAGAGAGAGAGAGAGAGAGAGAGAAATATTCAATGTACTTGGGAAATATTTACACCCAAGATAATTAACCTCCAAATCTGTGTTGGTGTGTGAAGCTCTTACCAATTTGGAAAACTAGGCTGTGCAGGATGACTCATTCATTGGATGGCTGCAATTCCCTGTATCAAAATCATCCTGTGTCACTTGCTTTACTTTGTAATCATCAATTAAAAACACACGCACATTTCTTCTAGTGTTTAGAGATTTTAGAACTTGGTGAATAGGAACCAGATTCATATCTGGGGCTTGATCTCAGTATAATAAAGAAAAAATAATTAGTAATAGTATGAACTTGTCTCTGTTTACTGCAGGACTGATTTTAAATAGAGAGATAGCTTGCACATTAGACATGGTTTACTTGAGATCTGTGGGATGTATTTTGATGCTAAAGAATCCAGTGATTCACTGGTTCAGCCTTTGTCTCAGGTTCAAAGATCCAAAGAAAATAGTTGAATTAGTCCCTGTGGGTTTGTGTGTGTGTGTGTGTGTGTGTGTGTGTGTGTGTGTGTGTTTCCTTTTCATTCCAGGTTTGCTCAGTGGGTATTGGTCATGATCAACCCCAAGTAAAGGCATATTTCTAGAACCCTCATACCCTTAGATAAGGCCCTTCAACTACCAGCCCAGGTTAACATTGAGACTTCTGATTAGACTTGGTTTGCAGATGATCATTCCTGGGACTAGAAGGTCATTTGATACCTGCAAATGACAAAGAAATCCACTGACTTTAACTACAATTCCCAAGAGAAAAATAGATTGTGTGGCATTGTTTATTTATGATTTTTATCATTTGGACTTGAAATATGTTTTTCAGTGGAAATGGTGTAATAAATAGAGATTTACAACTTAATCCATAAAGACTTTTAACCCACAAAATAGTGTATATTTTGTGGGAAAATTGTGTATGTTTATAGTAAATAGATAGCAAAAAGATTATTGCTATACTCATAATTAAATACAGGACAAAAGATTATCTGAAATGGCTTAAGACAAAGATAATTGTGGAGACTAAAGAGCACTCACTGGCAGGTGTCATTAGAGGGTGAAGATGCTGAGTCTATGATTTTTATGGTTTTTGGTTTCCATAGTACAGGTATGCCATCTTCTGCCGTGAGTTACTTTTTTAGATCACAAATGGACTTAAAAGAAAGCAGAAGTAGCAGTTTTCTTGATGATATGGATCAGATCTCTTTTGTAGTTCTTTCATTCATTTATTCATTGAAGAAACATTTCTCTGACTGCCTACTGTTTTCCTGGCCCAGTGTTATGCAGTGGGAATAGGAAGGTAACTTACTATATTCCAGTCCCCGGTACGTGATAGATGGTCTCAGTGTTGAGAAATTGACTAACATAATATAGGCACTGAAGCATAGGTGTGGGAATAAAAGGTACAGGTGGGAAAGGTACCAGGAACATTGAGAACCTAGCAGCTAATTGCCTGTGGAGTCAGGGAAGACTTCAATGAAGAGGAGATATGTTTGAATTGAGTCTTGAAGGGTGAGTAGAAGCTGATTTCGTATGTAAAAAGGATTGTGGAAAGCAGGCTTGAAGGCATTTTCCAGGCAGAGGGGATAGTGCTTACAAAAACATTGCTTTGTGAAAGGGACTGGTGTGTGCAAGAAATGGTGAGTTCAGAGTGGCCAGGAGAATGTGGAATGCTGAGCTTGAAGAGGCCGAAATTAGAAACAGAAGTGATGTGATGGATGTGCAGGACTTTAACAGTGAAGAGTTCATTCTGCAGGGGTGGTAGAGAACCCAAGTAGGCTTTTAGGGAAGAGCATGCTGAGAAAGAGGAGGGAGGACAAAAAGGAGTTAAAATACAAAAGGGGTTTGTGTGTGCGCATGTGTGTGGTGTGTACTGTGTGTGTATTTGTATTGGGGAAAAATTTATCTGGTTGGGGAAAAATTTATCTGGTATATGCATGATCCTCAGAAGCAAAAATGAGAGAAATGAGGCAGTTTAGTGCTGACAGTTTCCATTTTGGCCACCTGGTGATGTTATCACCTGAGGGCAGCTTGGTTGCTGGCAGCATTGATGTACGGCAGAGAAGGAAGGATTGAGATGGAGAGGAAAAGAAGGTATTGAGCAGGTGACCATTTATTTATACCCATCAGAGGGCATATGTTGCAGAGGATTCTTAGAGTAGAGATTTTGAAATCAGTCAGACTGGGCTAATCAGTTAGTTTCTGAGCCTTCAGTTTTCCTATCTGTAAAATGGTGATAATAAAACCTGTTATTGTCTAGAAGTTACTTGTTAATGATCCAGGGATCCATTCTATTCCTCAGGTTTGTATTTGCCTCTAATTAATATGGAATTGATAGCAATGATATTTTCCTAAATGATCAGACATCTTTTCATTTAAAGGTTTATCAAGAAAAGATTGGGGGTGACTTGGAACCCTAAAAATACGAGTCTGCTAGGCTCTACCTTCTATATTTTAGATTTGTTTTTCCAGTCACTCTCCTAAAACATCAAAACCCTGACCCAGTTTTCCCAAATAACTTGTCAACACTTTTTTCCTTCAGTTGGTGAATGTGACAAGAAGAGATCATTTTGTTGAATGAACTGTATAGGGGCTTCATATACCAAACACTTCTCACTTGGGGTTTTGTAATTTCCTTTGGGTTGGTTTGGAATGACTGGGCAGTTTGCTGATTGTGAATGGTAGCAGGTCATTCACAGTTTTCCTCTTTGTTGTGAATAACTTGGGTTTGGTTGTGTAGCTTGGGTGCTCAAGGGCTCCACCAGCTGAGTATGTATTATAAACAGGCCTCTTCGAAGCAAGTAAAAAGCAGACAAACTTCACAGCAGTCAGATTGGTTTGTTTATGTTTAAATAAACAAGGGAAGGCAAAATGAGGGTCGGAAAGGCTGAGAAGGAACTGACAACTCCACAGCCTATCCTGCAGAAGTGGAATTCTGAAGAGAATTGACAACACCAGAGAATGGGGAAAGTATTGCTTCTCCTTAAGCTGAGAAGAAATTTGGAGGCTTTTCATCTATGGGTGAAGTGCCTTGTATAACTCATTTGCTAGGGAAGGTGTGGTGTTCATAGAAATCTTCATTCATATATATGTAATTACTACTTTGAGTTTTTATTCTGTTTCTTCCTTTTCTTTTCTCCTAATCATTTTCTCCAAGACCTTACTGAGCTCATCCAGTTCACACAGATTAAGATGCAGAATCAGACAACTCTGAGCTATTTTTTGCTTCTATGGAAGCTGCCTAAGGCAGGATTTTCCCAAAGAAAGCAGAACTTTCAGAACAGGAGCCGAGCTTTCTCTCTCGCTTAGCTAGTCAAAGGTTGGGCCTTGTTCTGAAGCCTGCACCTCAAGAGCCAGCTTGGAATTCACAGGAACTAGCCTGCTCTATGTAGGAACATGTGACTCCTTGGGACTCAGAAGCTAATTCTTGGGTTTTGTTCCTACTCTACATATCAACATTTTAATACAGTTTTCTTATCTTAGTTTTCTAGGGGGAAAAAACCCAAATGATTCAGTAGTTTCTTTTACACTGTACATAATACAGGACCATTATAATGGTCCTTGACAAACGATATCTAGTAAGAAACCGTGGGCCCAAGTTCCTTTGCACGTACCCCTTTACCAAATACCCTAGCAGAGAGTTGGGTGCTCTGTCAAAAGCTGAAGTATTAAAAGATATAATAATTTCTTTCAAGGAGCTTACACTTGAGTTGTAGAGGTGAAACAAACATATGGGATAATTAGACCATAATCAGTTGCTGTTAATAAATGCTATGGTTCTGATTAGAGAACCAAACTGGACTTGAGTGAAGGGGAGAGAGAGAACAGGGTGGCTTGGGCAGTCCAAGAAGCTGAATGAAAGAAGCAAACTTGAGTGTATCTCAGGAAACAAGTGCTTTAGGGCTTAGACAGTTCTTGCCTTTTTAGTGCCTCTAAGACCAGTTTCATTAAGGAAACCACACAGATAGAGGAATTCCGAACATGTGCAACGTGAGGGGAGACGTTCTGGACCTGTTAACGATGAATGCGAGTGGGTTAGAGAGAGGGAAGCATGAAGCCTATTGTCCATCAGGAATGATTTCTTTGTGAACAGAGGAAGGGGCATCGTGAGTCAATCCAGATACTCTCATGATTTCCAACATAAAGTTAGGAAAATAAAACATCTGGTCACCTAATATTTTTATCCCTCTTAAGTATCCATAAAGTTGTGAGACTTAGTAGTAGTTCTCAGGACTCCTCTCAGTAGGGTACTTTTGTAGGATACTTTGATTAGAACTAGAGTTAAGCAATAACAACCAAAACACTTATAGGAAAAGATAAAAGTGTCTTAGACTTGTTCTTCTCAAAATTTAATATGCATACAAATCACTTGGGGATCTTGTTACTGGAAACTCTGTTTGAGGAGCTCTGGAGGGCTGGGCCTGAGCTCCTGCAGCTGTAATGCTGCATGTCTGTGGACCTCTCTTGGAGTAGAAAGAACATAGACTATTAGAGATGGAAGGTGATTTGGTGCAGTGGCTTTCAAGTTTTATGGATATGTTATCAGAAGATTTGTGTTTGTAAATGAAAACTTACAAAAGGGCTTGTGGGAAATGGATACCCCCCAACCCCCACTTCCCCAACCTAACTGTCCGATAAGAGCAATTTGAAAATCTGTGGCCAAGCACAGTGGTTTTTCCAGGCTCTAAGACAAGACACTGGTTGACAAAGCTGTGGCCAGCAGGTCTGGGGTTAGAATCTGACTCTCAGACCAGTGCTCTTTCCACTATTTCAACCTCTGTCAAATGTCACTAACCTGGTAGAGCCCTTGTTTGGGGCTGGGTTTTAGATTGACCCAGGTGGCTCCAGTGTTAAGATGGAGATCACTTCTCTTTTGCCCACCTGAACTTGCTACAATGAAAAAGGATGGTTTTTGAGTTTCTCTATGGTTTTGTGGTGGCTTCACATGCAGAGCAAAACAAATCTGTCTTAGCTGATGGCAGCACCTCTTCGGAAGGAGAGGGACAGGAAGGTTCTCCTGGCAGACACTTCGGTCAGTCCTAACCAATAATGCACAAAAATGCACACTAAAGGCATCTACAGGTGATTTTGGGCCACTCTACCCTGGAAAGTCCCCATGGATTGTTTTACTCAGAGAACATCCCAGTGATGCAAGTGTGTTTCATATGCTGGAATCATTACATAAAAAATCTTTTCAAGTTTTACGTACACATGTAAGCACTGAAATACATATGTTTTTTATTTTTGTAGTACGATTGCTCATTAAATTATTGGAGCATTCGGCATACTGCTTTCAGCAGTAATTCCCTCCCTGGTTCTTTGAACCATCTCTCACAGTCAGCACTGAGTCTGGGTTTGAGGAAGGCAGAGCTGGGCTCTGCTGTGCCATTCCCTGAACTTTCTGGACATTTCCCTGCTGGAATTTCCAGGCATATTAATGATCAGTGTCCCATGGAAAATGAGGCTCCAGGAAAGATTCATTTTTTTTTTTTTTTTCTGATGCTGTGGACTGTAAAGTTGAGCTGGAAAGATGTTAATTCTAGAGACCGGATGGGAGAGGTCTCTTCCTACTTCCCCAGAGCACTCCCATAAAGCACAATCATTGGAATGTCTGAAGCAGCTTATCCTGACCTGTTCGTAGAATCCAAGCATGTGAATGTATAGCATAAATACATACATAACATTGATTTTCATTGTATACATTTCTATCTGTGTGAGCATGTGCACCAAAGATGTGATTTAAACACAGTTAAAATGTGTGACTAAAATGGCAATGCTGGACCACTTTTGAATTTTTGAAGAGTGGTTAATGACTAGGAGAAACATCAGAAGCTTTGAGATAAATAACACTGTCTTCAATTTGAGAAAGAGAAAAGGAAGGAGAAAGTAGGTTCCATACATCGTAGGGACGTGTGAGGTTAACGCTGGCCCTGTGTAAGACACCAGTAGAATACTTAAAACGTGATTTGTGAGCGTATGGATGAGGAAATGGGAAGCAGCATGGTTTTCCTAAGAATGGGAAGAATGGGCCCTGGAGAACTAATATCCTTTCTTTTTGATGGGGGAATGGGGAAGGAAGGGCGATAGCATCTCCTGAGAAACTTCTGTGTCCTGGGCAGATTACAGAGCCTGGGCAGATTACAGAGATTCTGTTGGGCATCCTATATCTGAGTTTCAACATGACCTTTGACAAAGGCCCTTGTTTCCTGATGAATCAAATGAATAAATGGGGGCAGGTGAGAACCCAGTCATGTGGCTTCCAGTAAGTGACAGGTCTGGCTCCACCACTGTCAGCCTGAAGGGAGGTCTCTGGTGCTGTGCATCACGGCCCACATTCAATATCATCATTGGTGATGACGGAGTGAGACTTACTCTGGGGTCCCCAAGAAAGCCGAGCCTGAGGTAAGGGCTGCTGTGCAGGTGGTTTACTTTGGGCATCTATCCCAGGCAACAGGAAAGGGGGCTAGGAAGAGAGAAACAGGGGAAAAGGAACAGCCGATGCAAGCCCATGTTATCAAGCTGGTCGCTGCTGTGGGCAGCTGGGGCTTAATCACACAGGGATCCTGTGAGGAGCGCCAGGGAATGTGCCTCGGAAGCAGCTGAGGGATGGAAGAGGTGGGCATATATCCACTGGTTTTCCCTTCCCTTGGTCAAGGGTTGCCCCAGGGTGCCAAGGCCCCTGCACTTCCGGGTTTGTACATGTGTGAGTGCTGAGCCATTTCTGCAGCTGTCTCATTCTGTGATGTTAGAGAGGCCCCAAGACAGAAAGCTAGAGAGAAGTGGTACAACTGAGGCAGGGTGCTATCTGGTTATACCTGTGTGAAGCTGGTGGCCACTGCAAGGGCTGCAGTGTAATCTGGACTGAGAAGGTGCATTTGTCAAATCTGTGGATGAACCTAGAGGGATAACTGATGGCTTGATGGCAGGATCATGATGAAAATATTTGAGTATAACAAGATGACATATAAAGCACTAAAGTGTAGCCCCTACATGGGCATCCCTTAAACCTGAGTTAAAGGGGGCATAGTACAGCAATGGCACATGTGCAGAGGACCTCTGGCTTTTAGTAGACTTAGAGTGTGGTATGAATAATGTCACAATATGGCTGCCCCAAAGCCACTGAACTCTTTAATGCAGTTATTGTATTCAGAACAAGTCTGTGCTCCAGGCCCTGGAGTCTGGGGGCAATTCTGGATATACCCTTTCAGGGACATGGGCAAGTCAGGATGTGGCCAGGGAAGAGAGGATGGTGGGGACACTTGAGTATTTATACATGTGTGAAGTACTTCGTAAGCTGTGTCATGTTATGCAAAGGCAGGGTGGCATTATTCTCAAAGGACCAATCGAAACAATGCAATAAAATTTAAACACCCACGAATGTGGGCATTTAAAAGGTCCAGGAAAAGATAACCATGGTTTCTTTCTCAGAGCTTTTACTTTGTTAGCAAGAGCTGAAATAAGCATGTGGTTCTCTCGATGAACACCAGCCATCTCTGGGCCTGAGCAAATCTGGTTCGAATGATTCAATTGGGACTTTAAGGTTTGTGGCCCAGACTCCCCAAAGGCTGGCCTGGCTGTAACTTGTCAAAGTTAAGTTTGTGTCCACTTTCAATCTTTTTAATTGATTAGATCATTGAGCGTACTCTCTTCAAGTATAAAGGACTTGGTTGTTGGTGCTAAAGAAATTCTTTTGGGGAAAGTCACATAAAATGTTGTGTTGTGACCATTGCACCCTTGCCCATAAATATTCCACTGTTGAGTGGTCATGGAGCCATTTAAAGCATGTCACGGGGAATCTGTACATAAATCAGTGGTCTGAATTCTTTAAAAATTTGTGATAATTAAGAAAATTTATTTTTATAGAGGTAACCTTTAATAAAAGTTATTTAACTTATAACCATTCAATGCAAAACCTTTGAGTGTTTTTGCATACCTCAGCTAAATAAGAAAATAATTATACTGTGCTTTTTATTCTTTAATATTATTTTTACCTTTACATTTCATTGAATAAGTGTTGGTTGGAAAAGGAGAAAGGTTTCTTGTCATTGTTCTTTGATGTTATTGTTTTAGCAAAACTTCCCTGCTTTCGCATTTTATTTTTGTGGCAGAAAGAGCTGTGTTAGCACACTTTCCAGATTATTGTGGTATGTGCAGATGATCTGAGCACAGTTAAAATACTGTAATTCTGAGCTGTAAGGTCAAAGTTGAACCTCCTGTGTGATTCTGATATTAAGCTGCTGGTGGGTTATATGGAAATAATTATGGTATATATATGTTTAGTTCATAACATTTAGATGGGAAAAATTTGGACAAGAATTTCTGTTGCTGGTTTTTGTTGTTTTTTTAATGACTCTTCTATCTTCTTATTGAGAAAGGGAAAGACTCCTAGAGTTAAAATAGGAGTTGCTTGGGTATTTTATTGAACATTCCAAGAGTTTAAATGGCCAGTGGTGTTCATTTGAGCCTTGAACAGGCTGATGGTGTTCATTTAGTCCTTGAACAGAGCAGGTATGTTTGTGCAAAGACAGAGGAAGAGGCGTCTCATCATCCCCTGAGCTGTCACACCACTTCTGCAGATCACCAGCTCAGCATTTGGCACTCTGGATTGAAACCACTATGATCTTAGCTGAGGAAGTGTTCCAGAGTAAAGGAAACCAGAGATAGGACAACTGAATGCAACATGGGGTTCTAGATTGGATCCTGGATTGGGAAAAACATTGCCATAAAGGACCGTTATTGGGATAACTGGTAAAATTTAAATGTGGTCCCTATAATAAAATAAAATTATAACAAAATTATAATAAAATTAAAACAATTTTTTTTTTTTTGAGACAGAGTCTCACTCTGTTGCCTGGGCTAGAGTGCCGTGGCATCAGCCTAGCTCACAGCAACCTCAAACTCCCGGGCTCAAGCGATCCTCCTGCCTCAGCCTCCTGAGTAGCTGGGACTACAGGCATGTGCCACCATATCCAGCTAATTTTTTCTATGTATTTTTAGTTGTCCAGCTAATTTCTTTCTATTTTTAGTAGAGACGAGGTCTTGCTCTTGCTCAGGCTGGTCTCGAACTCCTGAGCTCAAACGATTCACCCACCTCGGCCTCCCAGAGGGCTAGGATTACAGGCATGAGCCACTGCGCCCGGCCCAATATTAAATCAATTTTAAATGTCCTTACAATATAATTATACCTTGGTCACGTCAGGAAATGTCCTTCTTAGGTGATGCATGCTGAAGTCTTTAGGAATGAAGGGACATGATGTCTGCAGCTTGCTCTCAAATGTTATACGTAAGGTGACAAAAACTGAAGCATGGATGAGTCTTGGTGAAATGCATATGAGAGTAAATTGTGCGCTAGTTTAACTTTTGTATAGTTTAAAAGATTTTTTTAATAAAAAGGTAAAATTTTTACCTTTTAATTACCATTTTAGAGATCCAGGAGGGAAGGGCCTGTGCTTATCCCGCTTGTGTAGGGTTGCCAGAGAGATTACAGGACCCCCAGTTCAATTTGAACTACAGATACAACACAAATAATGGGGTGTGCTTCTACTAAAAAAATTATTCATGGTGTATTTGCAATTAAAATTTTACTGGGGGCATCCTATAATTTTATTTGCAGAATCTGGCAACCCTGCCTTGAACCGGCGGTGGCCCCAGTACAGGCAGAGCGAGAGGCACATAGGAAGTGTTTATCTGTTACATGGAATGAATGACGTGCCTTTTCAGAATTCTGTTCTGTAGTCTCCTATTAGAGAAAACCCATCGTATCTGAGCATGGAGTTAGGACTTTCTTTCTTCTCCTCGTCCTTCTCCCTTTGATTGATCTTTTTTCTTTGAGCTAATTTGGGCTTTCTCCTTTTCTCTGTAGTTGGTAGAGTCAGCTCTGTTACATTTTTATACTAAGTTGCCCACATCCTGACACTCCTTGACAGTTTTAAGATCTTCTTCTAACACACTTGAGTAGAATGGATACTGGAATCTATTTTGACAGCTGTTGAAAATCTAGTCTGTTGTTACAGGAGGTGAAAGAGGTTATTTGTAACGCGGGTATTATTCAACGAACCTTTTGAAAAGGTGTGCAGACTGTTCAGGCAAATAGTATTCTATGGAATTTAAATGATTTTGGTTTTCACAGTTAAATTATCAAATGTAATGCTCTTAAGAATTATAGACCTAGTAATATTTTCCACTAATTTTCTCCAGCAGTGTAGTGATAGTACATCACAATGTTCTCAATTACCAGTGCCTTCTAAAATGCAGGTGTAGACTCTTTAAATACAGCTAATCCATTACCAGCTGTCCCATTGATAACCTTCTCTTTAAAAGTGACCTTTGAACAATTTCATAAGGAATGAATATTTATAGTATTTTGTCGTTGAGCTTCTAAAAGAGGGTTCTGTGTGTGTAACAGGTGGCTTTAGTTGGCCTGCTTTCACTGAAATTTGATTCAAATAAAGCATTGCATTATTTTACCGTTGGAGTTGTGATTATGTGCTAGACTGACTTCATTTTTGGGAAATTGCATTTCAGTGTTGAGGTTTGGGTTTAGGATGGAGTGTGTTGCATGTGCAGGAGTAGGGGAGCTTTACAGATAAGGCATAGCAGCCGAAGCATAAAACATCCAGGGTCTTCTTTATGCAGTAGAGGAATTTTTATCAGAGGAGCTGTTGTTCTGCTGGGCTTTAGGTTTAGGGGCAACTGTTCAAATTAATGCCTTACACTTGCATTTTCTTTCATCTCAGGTCCAAAGAATTGAAGAAGGCTCTGTCAAATTAATTATCAGTACAGTGTTTAACACATAGTAGGCACTCAAAGTAAAGCTTGTTCAATGGATTGAACTAGATAATTATGTTTGGGTTATTATTTAACTTTCAATATGATTTAATTACTTGAAATAGAAGATCATTCTGTTACTGCCCTTTACCCAATTGCTTGGCAACACAATTGTTAACATGTTTTCTGATTAAAATAAATGTTCTGATCTAAGTTTACACTAGATAAGATTATAACATAAAGAATTAGAAGCATTAAATGGATGAAACGGAACTTGACACAAAAGCTGTTTTGGAGAAGTCTGTTTTATTAAGTGTACTTTCTTCTGTGTCTGAAAAAATTTTTCAGATTACATAAATCAGGTCCTAGCAAATTGGGTTGAAGAGTTTTTAAAAAGATAATATTCTTATAAGAAGAATTACATTTTTGTTATAGACAGATTTGAAAGAAGAGAGAAAATCACATAAATAACACCTATCATCCTAGTTTTTTCTTCAGAGACACGGTCTCACTCTGTCACCCAGGCTGGAATGCAGTGGCCCAGTCATAGTAACCTTGAACTCCTAGGCTGAAGTGATTCTCCTACCTCAGCTTCCTGAGTAGCTGGGACTATAGACCTGTGCCATTGAGCTTGGCTAATTTTTTTTTTTTTTAATAGAAACAGGGCCTCACTATGTTGCTCAGGCTAGCCTTGAACTCCTGGCCTCAACTGATTTTCCTACCTTGCTATTTTTCATAGTATTGAATATATTTAGTGTCTTCTTTCTACCATAAATACACAAGTAATTTTTTTACCCAAATATACAAAATTAGGACTGTATGAACATACTGTACAGTGGTATATGTGTATGTATATACTGTTTGGTGAAAAAATATATCTAAACTGCCTTTTTAAACTTAATATGCCATTCATATTTTAATGCACCATCATAATTTCTTTTACAACAGGATTTTAAATGATTGTGTAGCATTCCATGGTATGGCTATGCCATAATTTATTAAACCAAACCCTTACACTTGTGCATTTAGGTTATTTCCAGTTTTTTACAATGCTGTGATAAACATGCTTTAAAGCATGGTTATTACCTCAGGATATATTCCTGTAAGTGCAATTTCTGGATCATACATCTTTAAAATTTTGCATATATAGTAGTTAACCATAACATCCTTTGAAAAGCTGGGCCTGTGAATGTTCCTGTGGACATTTAAGTGTGTTACTTCTTGTGCATTCTTTTCTACAATGGATATTGTTAAAAACAAACAAAAGAAAACTTAGTTGACTTGAGAGGCTCTCATTATATTCAGGTGCATTTATTTGATGATACTTTTTCATATATTTATGGTTCGGTTGTAGTTTTTATTTTTTTCTTCTATCTTTTCTATTAGAACATGTTTTCTCTTATTAATTTATTAGCATTCTTTGTTTTATATGTATACATATATATGGATTCCCTTCCAGTTTTTGTATAGTGTCATTTGATGTCTGGAAGTTTTAAATTTTTATGCAGTCTTTTGGTGTAAAAAGGATTACAAAATATTTTTTTTTTCAGAGATGGGCTCTCACTCTGATGGTCAGGCTTGAGTACAGTGGTGTGATCATAGCTTACTGTAATCTCCAACTCCTGGGCTCAAGCAGCTAATTTTTTTAAAAAATTTTTTTGTAGAGATGAGGTCTTCCTGTGTTGCCCAGGCTGGTCTCAAACTTCTGAGCTCAAGCAGTCCTCCCAAAGTGCTGGGATTACAGGCATGAGCCAACCTGCCTGGCAGAAAAGGATTTTTAAGAGCAAATGATGTTTTTATCAAATGTTTATTTTCTACCCCTGTGTGGTATTGTTTAGTTTTCCAGAAGGAAGGAAGAGGAGCTGCTCAATTTTAGTTTAGTCCTCTCAGAAGAGTTTTAAGTTGTTAACATTTATAGAACTTATATAGTAAGAATTATAACCTTTTTGTGTTTGCATTGTCTGTTTGAACAGTATGTCAAAGAGCTCAAATTAGTACTTTTATCCTAAAAAGTTCTCATTTTGGATTTGGATCTATTTTATACCAACTTAAGACACATTCGAGGTGGGATAAGAGTTATTATAAAATGGATAAACGACTCATTGTGGGTGAAATTTTTTAAAGACGGAGTAATTTATGTACTCATCTATCAGGAATGCCTGGAGATCAGGACGGAAACAGTGACTGCTGTAGGTCATTCAGCGCTGAGAGTTCTGATTCACAGACACCTACTGGGTCAAAAGCCTATGTGTTCATTCCAGTGTGTCTGAATTTTACAGCCAGATGTATGGATACTTTGGTTGGATTTTCCATGTTGGTATTTTTTTGGTCCATTCTGCCTCAAGTTTATGCTAACAATATAAGTAGCCAGACTCAACTAGTAAGCAAAATTATTTAATAAGCCAAGTAATATTAAAATCATTTGGAGTCAGTGATTTTCTGTTTGAGAAGCATGTATGTCCTGGGAGGGAATAAGGTAGCTTGTGTCATTCATTCCCTAGTTTTTATTTGTGCCTATTCAGAACTATGTTTTTTATAAAAAAAGAACACATACTGTGTTATAAGTTGAGGATCCAGCTGTATACAAGACAGAGCCCCTTCCATAATTTGAAAGTAAAGCCCATTGCTCTGGTTTGTTTTGCGTGATTTTTTAATCATGATAATCTTAAATTGAATTTTCATATAAGGCAGGAGCTCTCTCTGTTCAACAGCCCTTGCCTTAACTGTCTGCGGGCTCACTTCACATCCTTCAGGTCTCTGCTTGGATGTCTCCTCCTCCGAAAAGCCTTCCCAACAATCCTCTTTAAACCTCTTACCCTGATTTATTTTATTCATAGTGTTCATCACCACATGACATATTGCATTACACATCTGTTTATCATCCGAACCCTCTTCTAGAATGTAAGGTCCGTGAAAGGAGGGTGTTGTCAGTTTTGTTGACTGCTTTCCTCCAGCATCAGAAGAAGTACACGGAATATGGCAGGCACACAATAGCTATTTGTTGGACGAATTAATTGACTGCATATTTGCATGCTTATGATGTGGCTGGCACTATAGAAGGTGATAAGTGCTATAAGAAAAATAAAGCAGGGGAAAGGGACAGAAAGTTCTTTAAAATGTCTCCCTAAGCAGGCCCAGGGTATGAAAGGTGAGGAGATACTGACGAGCTAGCCTTCCCTTCCCTCTTCTCTCTCCTTGAGTCCACCCTCTCCTTTCCTCCCCAGCTGGTGGTGGCCACGCTGTCAGTTGTGCTGAATCCTTCTAAGGAGTGACAGTACATTCTTTTTATGACCTTTCCATGAGTGGCAGGAAAACCCAAATGTGGTCAACTCATGAGCTTTGTATGTCCCAGATCACCAGGCAACATGCTTTCCAGCAGCTAGCTCCTTCCAGAAGTAGCCAAAGGCTGCCTTAGGGTTTGAGAAACAGTCATGTTAGTAAATGTTCAAAGGCTCTTTTATTGTAGATTTCTTTTTCTGCTTTAATAGTCACATGATTCTGAACTTTAGTTCTCTGAGAGAGACATCATAGAGGAATTTAGCAGTTCTGAAAATTAGAGTTCCTTATTTCAGACTTTCTCAATCACTGCAGCAGCATGTCCTTCGAGCCTTCCAAGATCTTGGTCAACGTCTCCCAAAGGTAGCACCCAAAGAGGATGGAGGAGGGGCTGTTTTTGGTGATCACCATGACAGGTTTTTAGCAAAGGATGATAGGGATACCCAATATCCTGCAATACATGAGACAGCCGTGCACGAGAAAAGTTGTCCTGCCCAGAATGGCAGTGGTGTACCCGGTGAGAAATGCTGATTCTAGCTGTATTGCAGTGGTTCTCAGCGAGAGTGATCCTAGCCTCTAGGGGTACTTTAGAAATTTGTGAAATTTCACAGTGTTAAGAGGTGGTATGCTACTGGCATTTAGTGGGCGGCAGCAAGGATGCTGGAAGTCCTGCAATGCACAGAGCCATCGCCCCGCATCCCACTCGACTTTCAAATGTCCACCAGGCGACAGGAAAATGAAAAACCTATTGATAGTCATCAGAGCTTAAAACCAACTCTATAAGCAAAAGATGTTTTTTACACAATTTAAATGTAAGGAAGGCTGTGTTTACCAGGAGTCATTCCCCACATTGGCATTATTATTTGTGGTTTTGAAACTGGCCTGTGGGTCAGCATGCACAGCTGTCACACGCACAGCGATTGTCGCCAAGGGGCAAGGAGCTGACCACCTCATTATGTCTTCTAGAGCTCTTGTGCCTGAACACTTACGTAGCATATCTCTCCTTTATATTGCAGCCAAATCGTAGCATTGATTTATTAAAATTATATGCAAATTAGATTATATTATCTGTGGTTTTCATTTTAGAATTGTGCCAGGGGTACAGAGGTTGATGGGGTTGAAAACCTTTGCTCTAACCTAACTTTGCAGCCTTGTTTCTCAGCACTCTTCTCCATGAAGCCTGTTTCAGCCAAAGTAACTTGCTTTGTGTGCCGCTTTCCCTTTTCCTCCACGTGTGCCGTAAGCTCTAACTGTGCTCCTGCCCAGAGCTCCCCGACCTGCCCCTCTGCACATCTCACCGTCCTTGAGAACCCTGTTCCCTGCAGCCTCGAGATGGCACCGTTCATCGTTCCCTGTCAACCACAGCTCTGCGACTTCCTATTTCTTCGAACTACCCTGGCACTTGTGAGAACATCTCATTCAACACTTACCTACAGCCTGGTAGCATTAAGTGTCTTCTTATGTTTAAGTTATCTCCTCAAATGGCTTGTAAGCTGCTTTCAGGTGGTAAACTCATTCTAGCTTCTTCTCATCCCACACTTTGTACACACATAGCAAGCTCACACTCCAGCTCCATGCTCTCCTGTCTTCTTTCCTTCCCCAAATATGCATCCTTGCCTGTCTGTCATTTTGCTCATGACCAAAGTGAAACATTTTCATTGTTCACACATTTTTAAATACAGAGAAATAAAAGAAGAAAATCACTGTCATCGTCATTGATCCTGCCATCTAATGGTCTAATGATCCACCACGTTAGAGCGCTTCCTTCCAGGCTGTCTTCTTTGTGTTTATGTGTGTTTTTAACAACATAGAAACCATGTGCTTTATATAGTTTGTATTTTGCTTCCCCTTCCCCTTCGTATTTCACTTAATGTTGTATCTTGAGCATTTTCCTGTCACTAAATGGTCTTAGAAAACATGTTTACATCTTTTATGGAAAATTTTAGGCATAGACATTCAAAAAATTGAATGATATAATAAACCCTGAGCATCCAACACTCAGCTTCAGTAATTATCAGCATTCTGCCATTCTGAATATGTGGTTTATAATGGATGCATATGGTTCCCTTGTTTGGATGATACGTAATTTATTTAACCATTTCTCTATTATTGAAAATTTACATGATTTCTTGTTTTCTATAATTATGGATGCTTGTGTTTTTGTCCTTCTGGTCATAATTATTATTCTTGCTTCCTGGAGAACCTAATTAATTTCTTTATGATTAAGTAATTCTTGATTATTATTAAGTTTCGTATTCCAGGGTTTTTATTGTATTTCATATCTGTGGCTGGTTTCTTTGTCATTTTCTTTTCTGTATCCATCAGGAATTTTTTGTATTAGCCAGAATGGGTCTCAAATGAATTATAATAACAGTTATGTATTCCAATTCATTTTCTTAGAGAATATAAAACTGAAAACTGTCAATGTAAGAAGATGATATTTATATTCTAGGTAATTTAAGAGGCAAGCAGAGGAAGGAAAGAGAAAATTATTTTAGGAGAAATTACAATCTTTGCCCTCTGGAAAATTATTTTACAAATGCTTAATATTCATTGAAAAATGCCCCCCTTGTAAAGGCTGCAATAGTCACCATCTAAACTAAAGTGTACTTGAAACCAATATGTACAAGTGTTTTTCTCTAGCTGCTTTAAATTAATTTTTTAACAAGTATATTTGGTACTAAAAACACCCCAGCATCTTCAAATGGTGAGGCCTTGCATGCAGCTTTTCTGTTAAGGAGGTGCTTTATCAGGCAGTGGAGAGAGGTGGTTTTCTTAGGTCTGGCCCACTGTAAGCCATGGGAGGAGACACTGGGTGCAGGAGAATCAGAGTGGTGGTCAGATTACTGGCGTTTTGTGAAAAGGAAGGAAGGATTACTGTCATCCTAGTTCTGATGGGATTTCTTCTGCAGTATCTGCTGACATTTCCAGACCAGATCATGTACAGGAAGATGACTCATGTGCCTACCTACTCTACCTACTCTAAGAAAATGTCTTTGTTTCTTCTATTGCACAAGTAAAATACGGTTGCTATGAAAAGTAGATTTTCAGAGATTTATAATAGAGATGGATAACAGAGAGAGTAAAAGCTTCCCATACCCTGCAGCCCTGCCCACTAGATGACCACTGGTAACAGATATGTTTATGCTCATCATGGTTTTCTCTCTGCCTATTAAGCATATATTATCTACCTAAGGCACAGAACAAAAATGCTACTTTTTAAGTTGCTAGTGTTAATTAGATAATCAGTGAGTGTTCAGACCTTTGAAGTGTGCAGACCACATGTAGTTTCTCCTGGTTAGAGGTAAGATGATGAGTACAAATAACAGGACAGAACTTGTTGGGAATGGGAAACTCCAGCAGAAGGGAAAGCTTAAGAAAAGGAAGGAGTAAAAGCCCCAATTTTTATTATTATTCAAAGGTTAAATTTTTATCATTGAATCAGATTTAATTGGTGGTTGTACTTTTCCCCTTGGGAACACATTAAAATAGTCACTATGACAAGATGACTAAATCATGAATGAATTTAAAATATTAAACTAGTCTTAGCCACACTAACGTATCAGCAACTTGTTGGAGCTTAATTTTTTGCATTGGAATTTAAGGGACAGGAATGTGCATTGTTAACATTAGGCCTTTTTTCTTTTAATTTTGGTAATGCTGCAAATAATGCGTTTCCTAAGGCCTGTTTCCAGTTTAGGGCCAACCATAGATGATAATTATATTACAACCATGACAGGACTTTTAAATGATGAAGGTAGTGAAATTTGTGCATGTGAAATACCACTGTATTCATTCATTGAAAAAATACCTACTCTGTTCCGTGAGTATTAGGAGTACAAACTTATAAAACTTGCCCTGTCATTCTTTGGTGTTTTGCAAATGCTTTTTCATCCATCTGGAATACCTTCCTCTCTTCCATCTGACAACATCCCTCTCATCTTTCATGTCCCAACACAAAGGTCACTTCTAAAGTATAGCTGCTAATTTAGCTCTACAGACTGTCTTAGCAAGTGCTTTGTTGATATTCTTCTCACATTTGATCACATCTCCACTAGAGCCTTAACTCATTGTCTTATAAGTGTACAATCACATGGATGTTGAATTCCTTGAGGTCAGAGTCCTCTTATCTTCACAGGCCCAGAGTCAAATTGGGGTGCAGAGTTAATACTAAATAGGTATTTGTTGAATAAATGATGAAATGAACTAAAAAATCTAGTAAGGCTGACTAAAGTCCTTGAGTTCCTAACTATAAAGCAAGGACCCAAGGAACAGTCTTAAGAGGAGAAGCAGGTCACTCAGTAGTGTCCCTTTTAATGTAGATTTCTAGCATGTGATACTTGGATATTTAGATCCTTGGATTAAGCAGGGCACTAAAAATGTTGAATGGGTTTAACTGAGAGGAAAATCTTCAATATAACATATCTTAATGGTACTTATCATTCAGAATCATAAAACATTATTAATGTTCTTATGTAGGGCATTTTAGGAAAATGTAAGAAAAGGATCTTTGTCTCATGGAGCATACATGATTTCCAAATTGTATTTTTAATGGGAAGATGCTGTTTTTACATTTCATTTTAACTGTTCCAGAGTGAGACTGCTAGTGTAAGGATCTTAGTAATTCAGTACTGTGATTTAGAAATTAGAGTTCATGAAAGGTTCAAGAAATAATATCTTTTCAACCTAGAAAAAAATGAAATCCAGGTAACCTCACTAGTGGATCTTTTCCTCTATGGAATGAAACTCTCAGGTCTAGAAGGGAGGGGTCTTGGTCTTGTCTATTTAGTGTGGTAACTATTACAGATCATGGTGTGTGGCATGGGAAGCCCATCAGTCAGGTCCTGGCAGGAAAGAGATGGGTAATGGAGAGGACTTAAATAAAGGGTCTACTAACAAAGATGTAAGTAGGATTCAGGGAGATCAGCAAGAGTTGGCAAAGCATCCCCGAGTTAGCAACAACAGAATGCCATTACCACTCCAGTCCTAAAGAAACAAGGAAATGGAGAATCTGTTGGAACCTTGTAAGAGTTTTCACTGTAAGAAAGTCCAGCTTCCTGGATGCCAAGGCCTTAGGTAGAAGATT
The DNA here is from genome assembly GCA_963574885.1 of Lepilemur ruficaudatus. Lineage (NCBI taxonomy): Eukaryota > Metazoa > Chordata > Mammalia > Primates > Lepilemuridae > Lepilemur > Lepilemur ruficaudatus. The sequence goes on along the minus strand of CAUYRT010064000.1, from coordinate 27,655 downwards.
GCAGCCACTGACAAAGCAGCTGGCAGAGGGGTGTAACACTCCAGCCTTTTTCTCTTCCCTCCGTCCAGTTCCTGCTGTCATCCCATGGGGAGACCCACATGAACCCCAGGGAATAGGGAGCCACAAGATCTAGTCTGAGGGAGCAGCTTCCTAGGGCACAGAGCAGGATAAGAAGGGTTGATAGTGGTTCCGGAGGAGCAAATGGAGAATATCCAGCCAGGAGAGAAAAGCTTCAGGTTTTGAAAAGTAGCCTTCCCTTTTCATAGCCTCCCTGTGTTCATTTGAAGGGTTGACAGGTATGCCTCATTTGTTAGGATTTTGTCACCTGTAGACAGATCTCCAAATCAGAAGGGAGCCTCATGAAGAATGGTTTTATGTGGTACAAACAGCATTTTCTTGAAAAAGCAAACAAGAAAAACAAAACTGTGTATTATCTATATTGGCTTTGGGGAGCTATACCTCAAAATCTGAGTTTTATAATTCTTTTGAAAAATGGAAGATTTCAGCACTGAACATGCATTCCTACGTGGGAATAGTCTGCTAAGCATAGTCGGAGCTGCCCCTTCAGACAGGCAGGCACTCTTCACTTTGCCTCAGTCCCCACCACTCCCTGTTGTGGTCTTAAACCCATATTGCTTCTGCCTGGTCCCTGTAGACATTTGAGATTGTGATCCCTGATCTCAATAACTCAGTCTAGGGCAAGAAGGACAAATGAAGCCGTACTTAATCTAAAAAGAGAGTGACCTCTGTACCTCTCTACAAAGGGAAGAAAGAGACAGGGAGACTAAACTTGTCCCTGGGGACATAGTCTGGGTGTCCATTAGACTAAGGTTTTGTAGAGATAAGTGATGTTCAATTTGACTCTTTTAGGTTGATCTCAAAGTTTACATTTAACCTTTAAATTCTTTTCCATAGAACAAAGGTTGTTGATTAGAACGTGTTTCAAGTTTATCCCTGATTTCAGTGCAAGGGTGTGCTGGGGAAAGAGGCTGGGTGAAGTGGGACAGAGTGGACTTTGACCAAGAGAGAGATTTAGGAGACTCTCGGGCTGGGGAGATGAGCCTTTTTACTCTTTGGTGCCCTCTGTGAGACAGCATTCTCTGAATGGCTCCTCTGTCCCTTCAGGAGAGCTGAGTGCATGCTGGGCCTAAATGAACGACCTTGGAAGAATTCTCCTGTTCTTAAGCCTAAAGGTTGTAGGGCTATAAGTTATTTTTTTTAATTGTGGATAAAACATGTATAATGTGAAATTAATCATTTTAACCATCTTTAAATGTATACTACAATGGCATTAAGTACATTCACATTGTTGTGCAACCATCACCACCATCCATTTCTAGAATGCTTACATCTTCCCAACCTGAAACTCTGTGCCCATTACACAGTGACTCCCTATTTTCCCTCCTCTCAGTCCCGGGCCCTTCTACTTTCTGTCTCTATGAATGTGAGTACTCTAGGAGCCTCAGATAAGTGGAATCTTATCATATTTTTCCTTCTGCGTTTAGCTTATTTCATTTAGCATAAGGTTCATCCATATTGTAGCAGGTAGGAGAATTTCATTCATTTTGATAGCTTACTAATATCCCATTTTATGTATAGACCACATTTTGTTTATCCATCCATCCATTAATGGGCATTTGGGTTGTTTTCACTGTTTGGCCATTGTGAATAACTCTGCTGTGAATATGGGTGTATAAATATCTGTCTGAGTCCCTGCTATCAGTTATTCTTAAATGCTACATAAGTAATCCATGTAAAACTAAAAACACAAAGTATAGAAAACTTAGAAGATACAAATGACAAAAAAAATCCATGGGTGGTGATGGTGATGATAGCATGTGTGTGGCACTCACTGTGTGCCAGGCAGTCTGCTAAACAAGTGCTTTACATGTTTATTCCTCATAATGGCCCACAAGGCAGGCAGTGTTGTCATTATAAATGAGAAAACCAAAGCACGAACATGGTTAACATGCTTAAGATTATGCATCTAGAAAATGGCACAGTCGGGATTCAAACTCAGTCTGATTCCGAGTCCTTGCCTAATGTAGCTGTTGTGTTATACTGTCTACCAGGGTTAATCTCATACTGCTATAAGCCTTCTAAGTCTTTTTCCTGTGCAAGTGCATACGTGCAGTTGCATGCATATACACAATGAGGTAATACTATGTACATCCTATTTTATAATTGGCTTTCTTTACCTCAATAATAAAAGCAAGCATCAACATTTTTAAGAACTATGTAATGGCTAATCCTATGAAGGTATCATGTTGGTAAACACTCTTCTGACTCTTTAGGAAAAAGTAGATTTGCTGTGTCAAAAGTTACTCTTCCTTTCTCTCATCCCTTTCCAAAATTGGTTTATTTTCTGATTTTAAAGGAAACAAAGGCTCACAACAATAAAAAGAAAAAAGGAAAAGAAAAATGAAAAAAAAATCAGAAAACAAAGACAAAGTAGAGAAGAAAATAATAAGAAATCTGTAATTTATCAGTATAAACAACAGTCAGGAATATCTGTTACTTATATTTGTGTACACGTCTCTTTATTTCTTCCGCACAGATTCCTAAAAGAGGAATTGTTGGAGCAATACACATTTAAATTTTGATGGACATTCTCAAATAGTATATCTGTTTTTAAGACCTTTAATTCCGGTTGTCAAATTGCCCTCCATATATGTAGTAATAACTACAATTCAAAGAAGTGAGGACTCAAGAAAGAATATATATATAACCCAACATAAAGGCAACCCATTGGATGTTTAGGACAGAACCAGACTACGTTGTCTTTTGGTGCCATCCATTATAAACAATCTGAGCACCTTAAGTTTTGGGTGTTTTTAAGGATAGCTAAGGCCCACAAAATTTTCATGAAAAAAATTTTTTCTCTGCAGTATGAGAAGATTTTTAAAAAATACTGTACTGCTTGGATTGCATTAACAGAAATGGGCCCTCATGTCTATGATGAAGGATTTGGAGTTGAAAGAGCTGAGTTTCAGTGTTGACATGGCTGTTTCTCTGGCTACGTGATTTTGGACAGGTCACTTGGCTTGTCTTAAATCTTCTCATCTACTCAGTGGGGACAATGGCACTACTCACAGGATTATTGTAATTGCATGAGATACTACCGTGGGTGAAAATATAAAGTACTTTGTAAACTACAAAACAATATACAAATATGTTGGTATCATTGGTAACAAGGCTAACACTGTTCCTGAATTTTCCTGGTGTGATTGATTCCGATTACTCCTCGTATTACAGGTTAATTAGTTGAGTGGACATTCTCTTAAGCCTCTGTACCTCTTTTTCTTTCTTAAAACACCATAATTTCTTCATCTTAAATAAAAATTTATAGACTTGTAGTCTTAGATCCTGGAGAGACATGTATCCCTGCGTACACCCAGATCATTAATCCTACTTTTAATTCTACTCTAAACCTTGTACCGCATTATTTCCTACTGCCAGGCTGGAGTGAGTAATGACAACCTTTTGGCAGATCAAATTTCAGTTTTAGAATTCAGGAAGCAAAGCTCTGTCTTGGCCTTTCTTTCGTCTTTTAAAATGGTAGCTAAATGTCCCTTTTCTGTCTGGGGGCAAGTTAGACGCCCGGTTTCAGCCAGAGCAGAGGGAAGCCTGGCCCTTCTCCTGAACATGACACTGTCATAAACCCAGGTGGTCTGGAGAGGCGGCCACTTAAGAAATAGTATTTCAATGTTAACTGTCCCACACCTGACATTAGCATCTTTGGAGGATATTTTCTAGGGTTTTGTAACCAGTAACCGTTGCTATTGGTTTTGCTTTTCTTTTTCTTTTTGTTCCTAAAACAGATCTTTATTAAGTTCATCCAGGACTTCCACTGACCCAGCTGCTTGGAATCCAGTGAATTGTCAGCAGGATGTAATTTCTTTCAGAATTTGTTATTCCACTGGAACCACATTGCAGTGTCTTTGTGATTCAGTTAGCCAGGTAACCTCTGCCCTTAATTTTCTAGACTAAAATTATATTTATTTGTTGTCCAGAACTTTGGGTTGGAATCTTTCAAGTAACTATTTAGGATATAAAACATATTAAGAGCTTGCTGTTGAAAAATAACTTGGGTCTTGACTGTGGGAACCATTGTTGAAGGTGAAAGCCCCTTTATTGGTGAGAATTCAAGGCAGGAGGCTTTGTTTTCATAGTTAGAACATCAGTCAACAGTACCAACACACTGCCCTTGGAATGTTCACCAGCAACCTTAATCCTTCCTTGAGGAAGGCAGGGAAGTTTAGTCTTCGGTTATTCCAGGTTCTCCAAGAGCTATCATTTTATCATATTAGCACTGGAAAACAGCATGCTTAGACCATGTTAACTCAGCTACGCATAGGTATGCCTTCAGTGAGCTGCATTTCAGCATCTGGGCTTTGGCTTCTCCCAAGAGTTAAAGGGAGAAATGCCCACCTGGCTTCAGGTAAAATTGCCATTCCTGTTTCTTAGTGTATTTCATGGAGGAACCATGCCATAAATTCCTCTTTGAGCTCAGCAGTAGAAAATGGACAGTCCCTCCTGACAAATCCATCTGCTGCCACATTTATGAAATTGAGAATTCATAACCTATCAGGTTTCCTTTTTAGCTTTGGTTTTCTAAAGCTCAGAGCCAAAATTAGTGCTTCGTTACAATAATTCTCATCTCTGTTTCCTGGTAGTTATCTCCCCTTTTTTCCATGTGGATTAGCTCTTTTTTTCTTTATTTCAACTATCTTGTACATGTGTTTATTTTAAGCCATCTTAAATCCATTATGGAAGTAGGTAGAGTCCAGGTTATAAATAAAATGGCATCACCCATATTATTGTCACAGTCACGTTATTGGTTCATCTTTGGTGTTAGTCTCCTGCTTCCCTCTGGACTTCTCCTTTATCCTTTTTGATTCATTCATATTTGGATGGGGCTGAAAATTAGGAATATGAGCAAAACAGAAATATGAGCCTCAACAGAAACCTGGCAACATTTTAAAGTATAAAGTTATGATGCCTATTGTGCAAATATTTTAATTTTCATGTAAATCAAGGGCTATCGCTTGACTTGGGTATGGTATAAGGGTTCGAGTAAATAGTGGACTTTGTTGAGGTTAAATAGTGGACTACGTAGCCAAGGGCTCCCCTGGAGCCTCCAGTGTTAGGATTTATAAAGCGCTTTTTAGTTGAACCTTGTGTTTGGGTGTAAAGAATTGCTATTTTAGGCAGAAACCAAGGCTGACGACTTGGAGAGAGCACTCTGACCCCTCAGACACTCTTATGTCACTATCCTAAGAACTGATGTGGGTATTGAGGTTGTGAAGCTAGTCTGGCTAGAATGACTTAAAGACTTTGGGATAAAATGATGGTGCTAGGTCATTTGACAAAGAAGAAAACGCCAAAAGCATCTGGCAATTGTGGTGAGAGAAAGTAAAGGAAACAACATAGAAACGAAGGGGAATGCAAGACAGAGACAGCAGGATCTGGGAGGGAGTTGGTACCGGAGACTTCCTCTCTTCTTCTCCCATGTGGTTGTCAGCTGGACCCAGGAAGGACTTCTGGTTTAGAAGCGGGGTATGGGACTGGATGCCCATTGACTAGGTAACCATGGAATCATTGCCCCTTTCCTGGGGACATTGTTCCAGGTCTGGGCTACTCCCTTAGGATTAACTGGGAAATCACTGTACAAAGGGGAGCACATCAGTGGGCTGCTTCTTTATTTTAAACCCCCAATAATGTCTTTGCCTATTGTTAGAGGACTGCCTTTAAGACAAAACAAAGCAAAACCCACTATGGCATAGACAGTGGTGTTCGGGATTGAAGATGATTCCTTTGGTGTCTGTTCTAGTCAAAGCCTCTTCTGGTTGCGTGGAACACAAACCAGCACAGGCTAGCTTAACGAGATGGGGGTTTATTGCAGGGATACAAAAATGATCTTATGGGAATGATATGAGACTCCCATGGACAAAAAACTTCCCTGCCTCAGGGGAGCTAGAAGTGCGAAGATTTGGGCACTCAAGACAGCCACTTTCTCACTTTCTCAGTTCATCGGGCTAAATGTCTGGATCCTTGTTACTTCAAGTGCAGCCTGGGGACCAGCAGCATGGACACTGCTGGAGATCTTGTTAGAATTGCATATGCTCAGGTCCCACCTCAGACCTACTGAATCCAAACCTGCACTTTAACAAGATCCCCTGGTGATTTGTTTGCCCGTTAGAGTTTGAGAAACACTGGTGTGGGTCCCTGACTGCTTGTAGAGTTGTTCCCTTTGCTCAGATGCCCACCCCAGGTGCATGGGTGCAGGGCCATTCGACACAGCACAGACACAGCTGAGGCCATGACACATCTTATATAGAGCCTAGGACTGGTCGAGTTATCCTCTAAGTTGTAGCATCCCTGTCAGGGCATTGGTGGTCCCCACTTGCTAAGGCAAACCTTTAAAGAAATCTAGTGATTTATTTAAAAACAAATAAAACAAGTTGTAATGCCATTACTACCTTAAAATGTTGTCGTTTTATTTATATCTTACTTTTTGTTAGTCCAAAGATAATTAAACCTGAAAACACGGCAGAATATGTATAATTTAGGCAGTTTTATGAATATGGATTTTTAAGTCTGACATAAATGAGCTCTCTGGTGATTTAACAATAGCTACCTCTTGCTTCAAGCTAGCAGAAACCGATCAGTGCCAGCGCTTACAAAGCTTATGGTGCCCAACTCTGTTTGGAGTCTGGTGTTCATAGCTCTGGCTCCCACCATGCCCATTAGCCTGTGAGATTGATTTTTTCCTAATGGTTGTACTGGCATTTGGCCTATAGCCAACAGCATGATTGAGCAAGTGAGTCCCGTTTTAGTACTACTCTATGAATGAGTAGTTAGACCATTCAGGACTGATGTACATGGATCATTCATTCCCAGGGACACTTATGGTTCTTTTAACATTTGGTGCATTCAGCACTTTAGAAGGCATTGGGTTTTTTTTTTTTTACTTTGCTTCCATTATTTTATTTTAATGCTTCTTTCCCTTGGCTTGACCTTGCTGATCATAGTTGTTTATGGGATAATTAGCCATTTGCCCCTTGTTTGGCTGTTCCAGTTTTTGTTATTTCAAGGTGCTGTTCCACCAAGAATGATGGATTTCCACAATGCCTTTTAACTATTATAGAATGTCTCTCTAATGCATATTGTAACTTTCTCTCTGAATTTATTGAAGAAACACAAATTAAATCTGTAACTTTACTGAAGCAATTCAGGCAATGGGAAAGAGGCTCTTGAATCAAGAAAGAAAAGAAGAACCAGGAGCAGTGTTAGGTGTGGGGAGATTTAAGACCGTGCCTCTGCAGTACAAGATGACCTTCCAGTGCTAAGAAAACCCACAGCTCTGGATAGGGAGTGGGTGGCATGTCTGTGCAAGATGGAATTTTATTTCTGGGACATCACTGGAAAACCATTAGAGTAGATGGTCTTCAATCCTTTGTAGTTCTGAAATTTTATGAACTTTCATAAACATTGTTTATAAATCCTAAATGAAGAGGAAAAGGGCTCCCTGCCTTCGATTCATGTTTTATCTAATATACACTTTTAGAGTTCGAGCTTCCATCACACATCTGATCTTTTTAAAATTATGAAACCTATCACGCATACAAAAGAGTATATAACATTTATTTACTTTTAAAGATAAATAAGATGAATACCTACCACCCAGCCTGAAAAATAGAACGTTACCAGTGTCTTTGAAGCTGTCTCTGAAAATGTGCATTGCTAGGCTGCTTTAATGTGTTAGATTTGTGCACTGCAGTGTTTTATTTCTGCACACTTGTATCAATGAATACCAGGTGAGGGAGGCTCAGCCATTTTTACCCCATGCCCAAACTCTTTTCACATTTCCAGTCTGTCTGATACTGGACTTAAGAACACTTCAAGTTTACCACTTACAAACTGATCTTTAACAAGCTAATTTTCTGGCTTAAAAATAATAGTGTTTTTCATAATTTTAATTTCCCTGTCACACTTGACAATTACAGCAGTGGTAGCTTCCCTGGACATAAGATGAGGATCCCTCGGCGTGAGCATATGCTGTAGAAAAGGCGAGATGCCTGCAAGCTGTAAAAATCCACCCAGGCCCTGGAGAAAGCGAAAAACCAGCAAAGCATGACTGATGGAAACCATCTTTAAATCATCAACCTTAAATCTAGATAAGGTGGCAATATTTCCTGGGTGCATGAGTGGGGCATTGAAGTTCTACTCTTTCATTTCTGATGTGGATTATTTGTTGTCAGCTGAAGTTCCAGAGAGCCAAGATTGGATGCATATATTTTAAAAATATGTGCTTTGGTGAAAATCAGAGTTTTAAAAGAGTGAAGGACACTCAGTAGCCATCAAATTGCATTATTTTAACATGGACAGGGAAACCTCCCAGTGATGTGGATACCTTATATGACTGTTCTCAGGAGGCCCTGTGGAATGCCCACCCTGCTGGAGGTTTGGGCTCATGGCCAAAGACAATGGTTTTTTTTTTTATAAATGTAATTTTTTTTTTTAAGAGACAGGGTCTCACTCTGTTGCCCAGGCTAGAGTGCAGTGGTGTGATCATAGTTCACTGCAGCCTCGGACTCCTGTGCTCAAGGGATCTTCCTGCCACAGCCTCCACAGTAGCTGGGACTACAAGTGTGTGCCAGCCACACCCCACTAAGTTTTAAATTTTTTGTAGAGATGGGGTCTTACTATGTGGCCTAGGCTGGTCTTGAACTCCTGGCCTCAAAAGATCCTTCCAAAGTGCTGGGATAGAAATTTAATTTTAATGGCTATAATAATTTCTATATTGTTCCACATTTTGATATTTGACTATTAAAACTAATATTGCCATAAACATCTCTGTGTGTAAAACCATTATCTTAAAACAGATTGGAGTATTAAGCATGCATATTATATATACTAGGGCTGTCTAGAAAGTATCCAGCCATGAAAACCATTCTTGTTATATTAATAATGGCTGGATACTTTCCAGACAGCTCATATATATATATATATAAAACTTTAAAAATTATTTTGCAGAATTATTACTTTCTACTGCAGACTTTTTAAGGAGCCCATATTTTTATAAGATCCTTGTTAAATAGTTAAAAGCAAGTTGTCCTCATTGACTGCTCTGGTGGAGACAGACTAGAACCTAGCTTAGAATAAAACAATAATCAGCCTATTTTAACAAGTGCTTATTAGGTGTCCATTATTACCTTAGGACTGTTCTACATACTAGGAGAGTGAGGAAGTTGTAAAAAGAAGCTTAAGGATCAGCTCCAGCTTTAAGGAAATGTGAAGCATGTCTTTTCTATTATGAGGAAAAGAACTCAAACCTCTATGTCTTAATTCTGGTGTGTGTGTGTCTGTGTGCATTCAAGCTCATTTTTGCAGTACTGCATCCCTGCTTCATCTTCAATAGTGAGAGCTCCAGATTGGAGAGCACCCTGCCATCCTGATTGGCCATCCAAGATTCACATGGCATTGATGTTTACAAGCTGTTTGCAAGTGTTGCTTAGTGCTGCTTAATCTGTGGCATGTGCCTGCTTCCGACGTGTCCCTTGTGGGAGGCAGAGCTGAGATTGGGGAGGGAGTTTGCCCCTGCATTCGCTGAGGCAGGCACAGTGACCTCGGGAAGATGAAGGGCACAGGCCCTGTTGGGTCTCTGTGTTCTAGAAGTCATCCCCAGACTTCCAGCATTCATTCAGCACCTTTGTTTGGGTTTTCGCCTCAAATGTCTTTTCATAATGTCTATTTCAGAGATTTCGTTTTCAAAGTCCAGTGAGATTTAATGACTCGGAGAGTTCTTACTTTAGCAAGCTGCCTGGTTTCTGGCACTGAAAGGTTTTTGATACCCTCCTCCTTTAGTTTGATGGCTGAAGAGACTCCCTGGGTTGGCTTTTTCTTCACTGTGGACATGCTGTGGAAGGTGTATCGGTGGTCAGCACATCTTCACTTATTTGCCAGCTCTGTCTCTGGTGCTCCCCAGGAACAGAAAGGACCTGAGTCTACTTTGGAGGGAAATTCTTCACCAGACTGTGTCATCCTTTGTGCTTGGTGGGAGTGCTGAGGTCGGGTTTGGAGAGCAGGGTGTAGCCTGGCCAGCGGCCCATGGCCTGTGGGAGTGACTCTTAGCAGAGCTGGGGTTACACTGGACTCAAGGGAACACAGGGCCTTGGACAGAACGTGGCATGAAGGAGAGACAGGAGTTTAGTGACTTTAAGGTTATCAGGCTGGAAAGCAGTGCCCGTGAGGGAGGTGGAGACTCGAGCTGAGGTCAGAGAATGTGGCAGAAGACCATGGGTCACGCCACGCAGGTGGCCATTCCTGATGCGCAGCTGGGGAGAGACGAGAACAGAGCTCTGTGGGGAATGGAGTTCCTCACATGTGATCGTGGCAGGTAGATTTGGTTTCCATTTAAGAAGAGAGGCTGGGTAGCGCTGAGAGGAGAGTATTGGGCAATGCCTGTAGTCAGGAGATAGGAAGAAGTGCACCAGAAGAAAGAGGAGCCACAGAGTTGGGGAGAGTAGCATGCCATCCTGAAAGCCAGGAGAGGAGGACCCTCAGTCAGTAGCATCCAGGTGACAGAAGTGATGAGAGCAAATCATTTGAATTAAGAAAACCTGAATTTGAGTCCTGGGCTTTGCTACTTATTGTGTGACCTTAGCTATGTTACTGAAGCTTTTTGGACTTGAATTTCTCACCTGCAAGTTGGGGATGATCACAATACTCTCCATACCTGACCCAGTTGTAGTGTGGCTCAAAGAGATAATGTATCAGAAAGCACTTAGTGCACTGTGGTGTCCTGTATGAAACTTAGAAAATCTGCTTTGAGTCTCCACCTCAATCCAGGTCTTCACCTGCCATGATAGCCATTTTTGTTACACCTGCCTAATTTTAAAGATTCCCATTGCATACATGTTTTTATCATATGCTCTCAAATATGTATTGAAAGAAAGTGGGGCATAAATAATAGAAAATAGCTTGCCTCTATATCCCCCCAAGAAATACTGGAAAATGCTATGCTAAGCCCAGTAAGGCAGGGAGTATGCCACTTTTGTTCAATACTGGACATGCTGTGCCAGCACACAGTAGGTGTTGAGTTAATATTTACTGAATGTCTTACCAAATTCTTTGAGCAATGCATCTTGCATTTACACTAGCTAGAGAAAGGGAGTTTAAATCAGAGCAATGCAAATGTGCAAATGTGCAAATGTGTATTTTTAGTGGGAGAAGAAGGCTATGACTTTCTTAGGTGAAAACATAGAATCATAGATTTAGAGGTGCAAGGGGGACAGCCGGAGAAGCAATAGCATGGTCTTGTATTAATCCCATTTCAGAGATGAGGTATCTGCACCCAAGGGTATGGAGAAACTACAGCTGGACAGCTAGCAACAGAAGAGAGGTATGAATCTAAACTTTTAGAAATGATGTTAAAGTCACTAATAAGAATAAGTAGGCCAGGTGTGGTGGCTCACGCCTATACTCCCAGCACTTTGGGAGGCCAAGGTGGGAGGATCACTTGATGCAGGGAGTTTGAAACCAGCCTGGGCTACATAGTAAGACCCCATCTCTATAAAAAACTAAAAACACTATCCAGGCTTGGTGGTGTGCTTGTAGTCCTAGTTATTCAGGAGGCTGAGGCAGGAGGATCGTTTGCACCTAGGACCAGGAGTTTGAGGCTGCAGTGAGCTATGATTGTGCCACTGCACTCCAGCCTTGGTGACAGGGTCCCTGTCTCTAAAATAATAATAATAATAAGTGTTACTTTTCATGAGCCAGAATGCTCTTGCTGAAAATTAATGAATGTAAAATGTTCATTTTATTCTTGGTACCTGTAGTAGGCAGAGTAATGGCCTCTCAAATATGTCTATGTTTTAATCCCCAGAATTTGTGAAAAATTCATTATGTGACATAGAGAATGGGGAATTTAGGTTGCAGATGGAATTAAGGTTCTTAGTCGGTTGAGCTTAAAATAGGAAGATTATCCTAGATTATCCTAGTAGGCTCAGTGTAATCGCAAGTGTCCTTATAAGTGGAAGTAGGAGGAAGAAGAGTCAGTGTCAGAGAGAGGTGCTGTGAGAGATACTCAACCAGCCATTACTGACTTTGAAGATGGGAGTGGCCATGAGCCAAGGAGTGCAGGCAGCCTCCAAAGGCTGCAAAAGGCAAGGAAGGTTCTGGCTCTGGCTCTCCTGAGAGCCTCCAGAAGGAAGGAAACCCTGGTGACGCTTTGATCTTTGTCCAGAGAGACCTGTTTCAGCCTTCTGACCTCCAGAACTGGAAGATAATACATGTGTGTTATTTTAAGCCACTAAGTTTGTGGTAATTTATTACAGGAGCCAATAGGAAACGAATACGGCTCCAATATGGTCTACCTCTGATGTGCTTTTTGGCATCCGGATGCTTTAATGGAGGGCTAATTTATGACATCTGGAGAGAAAGGTGAATTCAACGGGACAAAGGTTCGGAAGAAATAGCTATAATTGCCTAGTACATCATTACAGGTTCCTCTTGGCCACACTGCCCTCTTTTTTTCCTCTGCCATGTGATTATTCTGAGTGGACCCTTCTTGACTGTCAAAGAAAGTAGTCAAGTCCTTCGTGAGTCAGACTGATGCCAAAAGTTAGCAAAATCACCCAGAATGTCTTATTAGCATGTTTAAACTTGCTTGCAGGATCTAAGACTTTATTTAGTCTTTGAAATAAATGTAAAATCACCATCCTTTTGTGGTTTTCTTTTCACGAGGCATTTATTTGCTCTCTGAAAGATGAGAACCCATTATGATTTCTCCTTTTATCAGCAGGGCTGGTATTAAGTCAGAGTATTCAGGTGATTAGGTTATGTATGCAGTGTTTCTAACTTTCGACTAGTTAGTGAATTCCTTTTAGCTTTTGATCTCTCTGCAACCTGATTTTTGTTGCTAATTATAAACATGACCTCTGTCTTCCAGATCTCTAGATCACTTTCATTCTGTTTTGAATATTTAATAAAAGTTTCCAGAATAAACAAGTGTTTTTGCGGCGTTTTCTCTTCCAAACAAGCTAGGGCTCATTTTTTCAAATTGGAATGAAACAGAAATGTGAGCAAATCAGCATCTTCGTTGGAAATGACAAGAATGCACTTCTGCCAAAAATATAAACTGAACTTTACAGTGTAAAGAAGGAACAAAGTCGTCGGTCGAAAAGCAACTCCAGGCCCCAGAGCTCACAGAGCACCCATTATAGTCATCGCAGAAAAGCATTTCTTCACCAGAGAACTTGCTCGGCCTGGCACCACGACGGGCTGACACCAGCTCTTACTATTCTCTCCGCTTGGCGTCTGAAAAGTATTTATTTTTTGGCACATTTCTCTTTTCTTTGGTTCCATGCCTCTACAGCCGGATATTGCTTACAACTAAATGTTTTCTATGATAAAGTTAATTTCTGAAGCTTTTAAATTATTTTTGAGCAATTTGCATGTAACACTAAGTCATTGTTGGTAAAGTCTTGCTACTATGAAAGTCCATTCTGATATTTTAGAAAAATCAGTTCAGTTCTCCCATGAAATAGCAGATAGTCAATGATAAAATTGCTTAAATCTGACGCAGTCTTACAATAGCTCGACTCCAGTGCATTTTTTAGGGGTGAGTGTGGAAAAAATAAGCTCGGAAAAGCACTTGTAGCCAGATGGAAAAAGAGAAAGTTTCGGTTCTCTCTCTGAACAGCCAATATGCCCAACACTGTAGAATTAAAATAAAAACCTGTTAGGACCTATGTTAGGTTTAAATTTTTTCTAAGGTTTCACCTAATAATAATGATCAAAATCTAGCATGATGATAATTAGAGTTTATAGCACATTTAATTTGTGCATTAAAAATTATTTTAATTGTGATTACTCAAGGCTGTATATAATAATGGCATGGAAATCTCGTACTTTAACTTATAAAAGGAAGCCTTTGAATCTTGACTGGGTGTATGTATCTTAAAGGAAAAAAACTAAAATATCAAAGATGAATTAATGAAGAATTAATGTTAATAATGTCATAGCCCTCTTCCCTTTTTACCCATAAAGCCCATTTATTAATAGCAACAGCACCAACAGTCATGAGCGTGTGCCTTCCTTCCCCGCAAGTGGTCTTCAGGGTTTCCCAGAGCTGCCCATTCTTGTGAGTTAACAACACTCAGAGCATCAGGTGTCCTCCGGAGCGTGAAAAATTCCCTGGGCAGACCCAGGCCCCAGCAAACCATCTTAATCAAACTTTATATAAAAATCGTAGCCTACAGAAGGCAGTTGGTGAAACTCTTCCTTATGCTAGCCTTCTCCGCTCTGATTTTGGCATCTGGGTTCCTGTAAGTTTAAAAAGAGAGCCTGACATACTGGATTCTGCTAACACACTGAGTTTGATGGGAAAGAAGCCAGTGATAACTCTTGTCATTGCTAATGATCGGCATAGGCAGATCTACTCAATCTGTGGATAGAAACCCCTGATCCCGCCTTCACCTTGACGGACCCCAGAGCTGCACAACCCTTTGATGAAGGCTGAGGGAAGCAAGGTGAGCAGGGATGGGTACCTGGTGCCACTGAAGTAGACATTCTGTTGGTTTCTGAATTGCATGTATGAAGAGCCATGGGATTCAACTTGTTACTTTAAAAGTTGGTTGTTGATGTTTGGAAAATAATAACTAAAAATTTACATGGGAAAAATTTTTTTTTTCAAAGAAGAGCCTTTCCATTTTGGTTTAGGTTGCATGTGGTTTGCTAGTTTCTTCCAATCTTTCAATTTCCTTTAGCCTGTTCTTTAATGTCCATATTTTCATGATAGAGTACCATCATTTTTTAATTCATTTGAGTATGATGGACTAATCTGCATATGTCTCCATGTCTTCTTTGAGTCATTAGAAGCTCTTTCCTGCTTGATACAGTTTGGACTGTTATTAATTTGATCTCTTATTTAAAAATCTCCTCTTTCTCTGAATGTGAATGTCTTCATTTCCCCTAATGCCTATTCAGTCAACTCTAATTGCTGTTTCTTCAATCTAGGGTCATCTTCATTAGTTTAATTACTGTAGAAGCCTGTTTTCTAAATGTGCTAATAGCATGAAAATGACTTATTTCCATGTTCTCCCTTGTGCTATACTAAGAAATAGGCAAAAAGAAAAATTTGTACAAGAAGACTATAAAACACGAGTTTTTTGAATGATACATTCAAGGGAGTTGCACCCATCCTTACCCACCTGGGTGTCAAGGCGTGGGTGTGAGGGCCACGGAGGATGGGGTGGGAAGACTACCTAAGACAATCAGTAGCAGAAAGAGCCACAGTGCACACAGGAAGTAAAAGCCAAGGGAAGCAGACATGCTCACTGATTCTAACAAGAACAAGGATGCACGCATGAGTAGAAGACACGGGCCAGAGGCTGGCTCCCCGTTCTTGGGTGGAGATCAGAGGAAGGTGGGAGCAGGTTGAGACGAAACAAAGGAGGTTGTAGGCATTGCCACACCAGGAACTGGGTGTCTCTGATTTACCTCTGTTGGTAAGTGGGTTCATGGTATATGATATGCCAGGATGGTTTAAAGGGCTAGCGCTGGTTATGAATACTCATGATGCAATAAAACTATCTCTACAGTGTACCCAAGGATTCTCACATATTGTTGAAAAAGTCACCTTCTCTGAGATGTTTGAGCCATTATGATGCAACTACTATTCCCAGGCTCTGGCTTGGGCCATTTCTCTCCTAACTTAGAGTGCCTGTTTTCCAGTTTCCAGGAGATGAAGGTAGACCATGGGATAAATGACATGTTTGCACTTGATCTTTGTTCCATGCCTTCTTTGTAAGGTGATTTCACCTTGTTCCTTAAGTTTTACATAGTGTCACCTTTACTCCACCAATTATACATCATAAGACAATTTGCATCTTTAAAGCAGAACTTCTCTAAGTGTGATGCTGGGAACCCAAAGGTCCCTAAGGCCCTTTCAGAGTATCCACAATGTCAAACCTATTTTTACACTAATTCTAAGACACTGTTTGCCCTTTTTATTGCCCTCATTATCTCATGAATATAGGTACAAGTTCACCCATAAGATTTCAGATTCCATGTTGCAAAAGTAAGTGCCTTTAAGAAAGGAGCAGTTGTTGAGTTTTAGTGTCTATCAAAGAATTTCCACAGTTATCTGAAGAGGCTATTAAAATGCTCCTTCCTTTTCCAGCTACATTTCTGTGAGTCTGGATTTTTTCATATACTTTAACCAGAGAGCATATCACAACAGAGTGAATGCAGAAGGAGATATGAGAATTTAGCTGACTTCAAGCAAGAGCAACATGAAAGAGATTTGCAAAAATTTAGAAACAGTGGCTCTTCCCACTAAAGTTTTTTTTTGGGAAGAATATAGTTATTTCTCATAAAATATGGAATCTATGTTACCATATAATAGGGTTATTGTGATTTTTAAATTAATGAATAAATATTTTTAAACTTTCTTGGTTTTAATTTGTAATACAGTTAATCTGGATGGATATAATCCACATAAACAAAAGCTCTTTGGGGTTATCAGTAATTTTGTATAGATATATATTGTGTAGAGATGAGGTCTTGCTGTGTTTCCCAGGCTGGTCTCAAGCTCCTGGCCTCAAATGATCCTCCCATCTTAGCCTCCAAAAGTGCTAGGATTGTGGTGTGAGCCACCATGCCCAATCTATCAGTACTTTTTCAGAGTATAAATGGATCTAAAGATTAAAACGTTTTGAGGACCACAGCTTTAAAGTAAGCATTTGTTTGGATAATACAAAAATTCAGTTTGCTTTATTTTATTTTATTTTGAGACAGAATCTCACTCTGCCTGGGCTAGAGTTCCATGGCATCAGCCTAGCTCACAGCAACCTCAAACTCCTGGGCTCAAGTGATCCTTCTGCCTCAGCCTCCCAAGTAGCTGGGACTACAGGCATGCGCCACCATGCCCAGCTAATTTTTCTACATATTTTTAGTTGTCCAATTAATTTCTTTCTATTTTTGGTAGAGACGGGGTCTCACTCTTGCTCAAAGTTTCAAACTACTGACCTTGAGTGATCCTCCCACCTCTGCCTCCCAGAGTGCTGGATTACAGGCGTGAGCCACCGCGCCCGGCCCAGTTTGCTTTATAACATAAATACCTACCATAAACTCAGGCAGTAATAACAAAAGTGACTTAAGGCACTTATGTGGGCCTCTCCTTTCTTCCCAGTAATTGGTGCATTTTCCTCCTCTTTCTTCCCTTATACACCAATTGAATCCCCATAACTTCAATACCTGATGTAAGCCTTATATAAACATGTGGGAAACATTGAATTACTGCTTATTTCCTTTTCATAAAATGTTTCAAGTTGCCAATAATATTTTAATAAAAGCAAGCGGTTTTGCCCTTTTTGCCTAAGGGACACAAAGCTTTACAATGAAATTTCATTGATTCTCAGTTATTTATCCATTAAAATAAAAGCCAAAGTATCAGCTTCCAAAGAGGAGGACCGGAGAAGCCCCATTAACCTCTCCCAATTTAAAGAGAGAGCTTGCGACATGGGAAGTGGCTGTGTGATTGTCTAATAAAGTCCTCCAGTCAGAGGTGAGACCAGGGGTGGGACCTGGTTCTCTTGAGTTCAGCTCAATCATCTCAACATGTACCATTCTTACGGCATCACCTTTCTTTGGTAGTATGCCCCGTGTGTGTTGGATAAAGATTAACTACTGAAAGGGTACGTTAGATGTCATGTATCTAGTGCGGAGGGAGATAGCCTAGAAGAGTCCTGGCTTCCTCTCTTGGCTTGTCACGAGCTCACCTTGGACCTTGGGCAAGTCCCCCAACCTCCCAGGTACTCTGGGGCATCTGTCAACGAAGACTTACCCACATGGAGAGGTGGAAGGCACCTTTATAGTTTACAGTGTGATGTTTTGGTACTTTCTCTCCTTTAATTCTCACAGCAAACCCTTGAAGTTACTAAGGCAGGTGTCATTACTTCCATTTTGCCGTTAAAGAAATACCTGAGATAATGTGATTAGTAAGTGACTTAATTCTGTTGCTTTTCCTGACAGTACACAACCTGGGCTAATGTTTACAGGAACAACAGTCTCTTGGCCTATGAGAAATACATGTTCAGAGCACAGGAGAGGTATTTGACTCTTCAAGCTGGAAATCTGAATTATTTTGTATAGGAATATTGTTCATGGGCTAAGTAGGTATTTGTGGGTTGACCTCGGCCCCTGCTTTCTTATAGCATTGTTTCTTGAAAAAGGTGCCCCAGGTTATGCACAATGTATTTATAAATGAACTTGTAGGATACAAATCATTCTGTAGTTGGGTACTGTCTGTACCCAACTATTTTAATTTTTATCATTTTTATTTTGTGACTTCCTTGAAATAGATGGCATTAAGAATATTTGAAGTATTAAAATATTACTTAAAGTGAAAGTGATGGCTTTAAAAATACACTATTTTAAAATGCTTTACTTCGTTATTTTATTACATACAGTGAGCATGCCCTTCCCCCACAGAAGGCAGATTTCATTATATAATAGAAATGAGTGGGGAAAAATTTTCTTATGGAAACGTCCCTATATGAAAATAAAATTTCATTATACTCCATCCCCTTTTAAGTAAAATTTACTTGTATTTATAAGTGGCTATACAATTTATGGCATATCCCATGTGACTGTATAAAATCACACACTATTTCTAGAGAAGATAACTATAGGCAAATAGCCGCCTCTAAGTTTCATCTCAAGAATGAAAATATAAACCTTCCCATAGGAAAGATTATAAATTGCCTTCCTTCCTCTGCTCATGCACGTTTTATATCTGTCTATATTGTTCTCTTTGAAACTATTCAGAGTGCTACTCCACATTTTCTTATATTCTGGGGGGAAAAAGTCTTTCCATAACTATTGAGTTACATGACAATAACTATTTTTTTTAATTCTTTAGAAGTTCTTAAATCTTTCATGAATAGGTGCATCTGCAAAAAAAGACCAATATTCATATATTACTCTTATTTGCCTCTTTTTATTATATTAGAAGCCTAATCTGCCATTGAGGACTTTGTGTCCTCAATGAAGCTGTATGTCTTGGTGGTTGTGTCAGTACTCTAAAGAATAGAATCTTAGCGTGGGAAGGCTCCCTCCTGGTTGATGCCCCAAGCTCCTGGCAAGGTGGTATCCCAAATTGTCCAAGACAAATTGCTCTGTCTTTAGATAACCAGATACAGTTATCATAATCACCCTTATTGGCTCATTCCGTTACTTAAGAATATGGAAACTTAACGGTTGTGAATTCCTTTGGTTAAGCTATGTTTTTACAGACTTAAACTTACTATCATTGATTTACTAATGTGATTATTTTGTTTTGACAATTCAGAGCCTTTTAATCCTTATCCTGTCACCAACCTTGTAGTTGTGTTTATTTTTACCCCAATTTTCTGAAGTAACAATGCACATTACAGGAATTCTGAATTTTCAAAAAAATGTAAAATTTCATTTCATAAGGTGGCAATGAGAAATGCTGTTCTTTAATTACAAAGGGAGAATTTTTAATATAAGCTAGTGAAAGCTGAAGAAACCAGCTCTGCAGTTTGTTTCCAGTCAATTTACCTTTGAGGGTAACATTTATCCTTGTTTTACTGTCGTATCAAACAATTTATTCAAGACCCTGTTGAATAGCAAATATATATTTACAAGCCAAGGAATTCTTAAAGAGTTTGAAATTAAATATTTAATTAGTGTGGTGATGTTTAAACATGGTAATATTCTTTGCAATTCTATGAGAATAAAAGAGGGAGGATGGGAGGAGGGTTGTTCATTTTCCTGAGATAATACATTCCAGAGAATATATATGGTATTTCTTTTTCAACTGTAAATGGAAGGATTGTAGCTCCACAAATACATTGGGTTCTTTCAACAAAAAATAAACACAACCATCCATTAAAATACACAAATGATTAACAAATTATATTACAAGAACATGCACATGTGAATTACTATGGTATTTGCTGGTAATTTCATTGAAACCACTAAACCATTCTCTTTACTGAAAGACAAGAGTTCAGGCTTGTTTGTTAGAATTAAAGGTTCTTACAGGTAAAGAAGAAGCTGTAAGGAAGAAAGAATTCTTCCCTTTTTTTTCCAGAAGAAAGTGGTATAGGAAGATATTTCAGATTGGCCAGTTCCCTAGTGGCTTCACATTTTTGTCTTCTTTGAAGTCGGGAAAATGAACAAATATCTTGTATTCCATGTACTGATACTATATGCAGTCATTTTGATGAGTCATTAGATTTCATGATCAATTTTAAGAAGTCATTCAACCTCTTTTTCCTTTTGAGTTCTGACTGCCACTACTCACATGTCATCTACAGTAGTCGGTCCCTACTGGTGACAGCTTTAAACTGCACCTGGATCACTGTTTAACACGCATTTCCCTGACAATTCATTTCTCTGCCACTCAGAATGATGCTGAGCTTGTAAATTTCTTGAAAGTTGGGTACCTGATTTTAGCTATGATGTTAGCTATGTTTTTACAAGTTTTTTGATAACTACACTGTGTGGGAAAGACTCAAAGCCTCTTGACATCAAGATAGATGATATCTTTTAGGCTTGGCCCTGAGTTATTGGAAGAGATTAGTATGATAGGATTTGTTCTTTAAGAAGCCATTCCACGTATTAGCATGTTTTTTCACCCAAGGGGTTTGCAATTGATTGTGCTCAAACATTATCGATCTTTTGATGACAAACAGTATAAGAATAAAAAATTAAATACTTTCAACTGTGTAAGGTGCCTCAGGTGCAACTCATATTAAAATGGGCTTAGAGCTATATGGTATTGCTGATGTACTTTATTTCCAGTGGTGTGCTGGCACCAGCTCGCTCCAGCTCCCACGAGCTGATCATGCACAGCTTTTTCAACTATGCTTTCAATGGCATCACCTTGGCAGTCTGAAATCAGCCATGTTAGCAGTATTTACACCAAGGAAATCGGCACATGCTACAGATCCACCCCTGTGCTCCCCAAGAAAATGTTGGGAAGACATTTCCCAACACACTACTGCTTATAAACCAAGAGATAATAAATTTGCAGTTTTGAGATTTTAAATGGTATCTACTGAGGATCGATCATAAAGGAAATACCAAGTAAGGCTTGACTTTGAGAAATCACAGGTTTAGCCAAACTACCTCCACCCAAGCATTTATCAAACTTATCTTCCCTTCAGACTTGAAAATAAACAGTATAATTTAAGCCAAGGTTAGAATAGATAGATACGTCTTTGAGTATCTTTTTAAATGCATGTTTTACTTAATAGATCCTTCTGGGGACAGGTCTTCAGTGTGGAGAGTTACTAAGTTACTAAGGTGCATTTCCTCAGGGCTGCTTTTTGCCTGGTGCTCAGAGAAGTTGGCCAATCACTAAGATGTTTTCCGTTTTCCTCTTTTCTTGTTGTTTGTTTCAGTTTAAAGCTAACACTTGTCCTTTGGAAAATTACTTACTCAAAGATGTCTTGGGCAGGAAAGAGAAATATTTTACTTCACTATTTACTGGATCTCTGTAAAGCAATGTATTTCTCCTTAGGCTAACTATAGAATAGAGCTAGCATTATATAAAAAAGTCATGTCTTAAAAAATGCTGAACAATATATTTTTCATATAGAGAGATAAGAGTCCTTTTATTAATCAAATATATGTCACTTTAAGTGTATTTTGAGAGTAGATTTATAGAGTCACTTCCATGTGCAAGCAACCGCCATCGAATACATTCTTAACTATGATTTAAAATAGAATGAATTGAAAATAGGAAAATTGCTAAGAATGATAGTCTACTTATTGTTATAATTTAAAGGTAATTATTTTAAGTGAAAGTATTAATTAGCTAAAAATCAGTTTCTGGTATTCAGATATAGTTGTTATCAAGACTCTGAAAATGATAACTTTCTTTCCATCCTATCCTAAATTATATTTAAAATTCTTTAATTTCTCAGGGGCAGGAAGGATAATCTTGAGCTCCTGCCTTCTCTTCTACATTTTCTTTTCTGCCTGTGTCTGTAAAATGTATCTTAGCACTCAGTCCATTTTGCATAGCAGGTTGTTCTTTTCCTATGTAACAAACCCTCGGAGGGAGTGATTAGAACAAATTTAATATAGAGCATGTTAAGAAACCAAGTTAGGGATCATGTTTTGGCTAGGGATGACCTTTTTTGGTTTAACTGAGAGACAAAAACAGAGCCAGACAAGTCAATTAATTTTTTAAAATCCTGTTCTCCTCTGGACTTGGAAGAGTTTTTTCTTTTTTCATTGATCTCAAGAGAATTTCTGTCATCTAGATGACATTAAATTTAGCATTTTTTCCACCAGACATTCGGCTAATGCTGATGGCTACCCTTAGGTGGGCATTACATGAGTTCCAGGCCTGTGTGAGCCCTGTGTACATTGTCTCATGAGGTTGGCATTGTTATAATCCTCATTTTTCAGATGTTGAAATTGAGGGTTTGAGAGTTTAACTAACTTACCCTGGGTCTCAGAGTTAGTAGCTATAGAGCCTAAACAACTCTGCAAAGGGGCCTAATACCAATACCCACCTCCTAGGGCTGTTTGAGGATTAAAAGAATAAGCAAATGGAAGCTGCCCAGAACAGTGTCTGGAAAAAAATAGGCACCAAGCCATCAGTGTCTGAGCCATCATCATCATCATCATTGAAACTAGGTCAATCTGATACCCAAAGTGGTGCTGGGAAGCCCTGCATAAAATGCCAGGTGAACAGAGTAGCAGTGGTGTCCCCTCCCCCATCACATGGCTGCAGTCTACCCAGAGGATCCCCAAATGAAGCAAATGGTCATAAATGGTGCAGATTTTTATGGCGCTGGCCCTACCTTGCCAGTTTAGAAACAGCTGCTCTAGGTATAGGGCAGAGTGGTTTTTTGGGGACTACATTTAGGTCTGAAGCACTTTTTTAAAAAATTGGAATTAAACTGGGTAGGAAAGAAGTCTTAAGAAATGTATGTTTAAAGCTATGGTGTTTTCTGAGCAAACATCTCTATAATTTAAAATTGAACCTAGGAAAAAAATCATCATGCTATTTATTTTTCCTTGTGAGCCACTGAAGTTTGCCATCAGGGCAGGTGGCAAAAGGAGAGACGACAGGCTGACATCTGAGGGCTGTTTTGCAGGCGTGACCTCTAGGCAAAGGTCTGGTGCATTTCAACTCCCAGATTTCCTGTTTGGATTTTTAAACTAGCAACTCTTGAATTCAAACAGGACAATCACAGAGCAGTCTTTCCTCAGGCACTCACCACAGACAGCCCAAGAAGGCCGACAAGAAGCAGGACCCACATGGTTAAAAACGCCCAGAGACTGCTTAGTGTGTGTTTGTTCTCAGAATGTGTTTTTGAAGTGCAAAAGCGTTCTTAGATTCTAGACCAGATCCGTTCTTGCTAGTCTCCTCTATCCAAAGAAAATAAATCTACCCCCTAACAATCAGAGGTTGTTGATACTTTCTAATGCATTATCTGAGAGGGAAAAAAAGGGGGAAATCTTCTGATTTTGAAAGTGTGTCCAAGTGCAACTAAACTTGTTTCTGATGTGCCAGCAAAGCAGGAGAGAAGAGTGTTTTGGGGAAAAGCAATTCAAATTTTAAAAATAATCTTTATTCATTGTGTATTTTTGTGTTACTCATAATATATGAAATTTAGGAATAGAATAATGAATATTTCTTCTACAAGAATTTTTCTCTGGGGGAAAGAAAGTATTTTGCTGATTTTTTTCATGTATAAAAATGTGCTACCTATGCACAATCTCTGTGATTTTGACTCAAGAAACGAATTTTCTTGAATGGGAATTAGTTTTGTGTAGCGACACTAGGATAAGGCTTGTTAATGGGGGAAAAAGCATTTTTCTTTATATTAATATTATGTTGTTTTTGTTTAAATTAGAAATTCATCATTTAGGGTTTGTTATTTTGTTATATCAATTTTGATGTTTTACTGAGAAAGCAGTAGTTATAATGTCTCTTCCATTTTCTGTTCTTATTATGTAGTTCTTCCCAGAGAAAAATTTTCTCAAATAACCAAGCACCTAATGGAGGTACTGTTCAGGGGCTATCGAGGGAGGCAGGATGGTTGGTTTCAGATGTAGGCTTGTGATGTTGTCTTCAAATGAGCTTATCCATAAAGTGCTTTGTGTGAAAGGCATTGACTTGGTAAATGTGAACACTTACAATATGCCACAATTTGGATAATTCTGCTTTGGCATTGAGGAACTTAACAAAATGGAAGTAGCCCAGGCCTCTTCAGACAGAGCTTTGTTGATTTGTTCGTGAGCGCAAAGAGCAGTGATTTGGGCTGAGAGAAGGGTCCTGCCCCTGGAAAAGCATCTGGGCCACTGGGTCTCCACCGTGGCTGCCCCTAGGAGTCATCCTGCAGTGTTGAGATTACTAATTGTCAAAGTCCCAGCCCCTGAGGTTCTGATGTAACTGACCTGTCTTGCAGCCTGGGCATTGGGACTTCTGCTCCTTAAGGTGTGTACCATGTACCTGCAGCATCTGCATCACCTGGAAAGTGTTACAAATGCAGAATCCCAGGCCCTGCCCCAGCACCGCTGCATCAGAATTTGCATGTGGACAAGCTCCCTAGGTATACAACATTAAAGTCTGAGAAGCACTTTTTACAGCCCTCTTAGCCTGACAGGTCCAAATGTCACCTGAAAATGAAAGTGGTTTAATTCTCTAGCTGAATAATGAATTGATTCAGAGACTGCTGGAACCCACTGGGCAGTGTCTAGAAAAGGTCTTTGTTATTTTGAAAACAAAAACATTACTGCCACTGAGGTCATTTCTATAGAGGCAGAATTCGCTGAGTATGGTTGAGAACACCTGGGAGCCCCACGAATGTACTGTGGATTCTGAGCTCTGCAAGGTTAGATGAAGATGCAGTGAAGAAGTGGCCATGAATGTGTCCTGTCCTTGGTGTGATTCGTCAACTCCTGTGTCCAGTCTTTGGTGTGATTTGTCAACACACCCTGAGCAGATCCATCTCTTAGGGGCAGACTCAGTGTCCCAGCTCATGAGGCCGATGTGTAAAAACAAGCCATAGAGGATTTATAGTGAGAAATATGACTGCTACTGGGCTTTCTTTCCCTGCAGACTGGCAGACCTGGATGAAAAGGCAAATCTTAAGCAGAAGATTGCCTGGTGGGCATGGGATCCGAACAAGGGGAGTTGGGTGAATGGAAAGAGTTATGCTGTAGGTTTGGTCGTTTCTGTTGCCCCCACTGGACTGTCAGCCCTGTGAGGAGAGGGACCTGTTCTGTTCCCTGGCTCTTCTCCCGCGAGTGCACCAGCCCTGCTAGGGCTTGCCTGGGTTCTACCCGTGTGTCCCCAAGCACTGTCCTTGCTCTATCCCCGTGTCAGGACAGCTCCTTTTCTTCTGAGATCTTAATGTCCTGGCTGCTGGTCTGCACGCCTCTTCCAGGTGTCGGTCCTATGTTTTATCTCTCAGAGGGCCATTGTATTTCTCCCATTTCTAGCTTCTCCATAGGGCCTCAGTGTCATCTTCATGAACTTTCCAATTTGTTTTTAGTTTCACAGAGCCCATTTCCATTTGTTAAATCCCCTGAGCAGGTTGGAGAGCATTTATATTCACAGCCAAGTTTAATCCAGATCAGTGAATATTGAGATATAGGTAGAGGACCCCAATCTGTCCATATAACCAATAACTGTGAAGACAACTCTGTGAAGAAATAGCTTTGACATCGGTGAAAAGGGAGGAAAACTGTAAAAGATGATTCCAAAGTATTAATTCTTGGCCACCGGAAAAATGATGGCTAATTCTGCTGGTAGAAATGAACCAAGGTGAGGATCAGTTGTGAGGGGAACAAGGATGGGCTTGATTTGGACTTGCTGAATTTGAGGTAAGGTGGGTGTCCACGTAGAAATGTTCTGAACATAGCTGGGTGCTAACGACATGGGAGGTCCTGGTTATTACTGCAAAACCTCGTTTAGAGTCTCTTGACCTGGCACATTCTCATTCTTTCCATTCTTCTGAAACATTAGAAGGAAATGGACTGTGGCTGCCCAAGGCCCCTTCTCCTCTAACTAAACCAGGAAGAAAATGAGAAGGCTGTTGCTGTTTTCATAAGAACTTAGCATGAGGAGACAATCTAATTGATGGTATCTGAGAGGAACCAGTTTGATTTCTCCACTCCTATTTAATTTTTGTTATGTTGTCTCCAATCACATGATAACTCACATATCAGTGTGCAACGTGGGAAGGAAAAAACATCAAACATCACTGAATGGCTCTGTACTTCTCTTCTGGAACCACCTCCATAGACCCTTACTACACAAACCCTGACTGAGCCAAGGAGCCCGAGAAGTACTGATCTGAGACCTTGGAAGACCACCTGCTCTGACATCTATTTCAATGCTAGCAGGAAATTTCAGAAACAACCAGTTTAACTGAGCACAAATGATGTGCTACCTGAGGTTTGGTAAAAACCCTACAGTTGAGACCTAGAAAGTGAATGCAGTTTTCTCTCTGTTTCTCTTGTGACTGTTAATAGACTTTGAGAACCAACTGAATTGGCAAGAAAGCAAACAGTTTTACTCATATGGCTATACAGTTATCCTCAACTACTAAATTATGAGCACCACAATTACTTTCTAATAGAAAGGGCAACCTAAGAACAGAGATTTTTTTTGTAAAGTGACCATAATAACTAAAACATGAAGGATACAGCAAAGATATACAGCAGTTTTTTTTAAAGTATCAGAAAAAATAAATACAACTTTTCAGGGTGCTTTACAATCGTAAGGATTTTGTCAACTAACAGAAATATTTGGAACACATATCCGGAGTGACAGCAATAGTTAAGTCTGTTTGTGCTTGAGTATGAATTATGATGACGTGGGTTTGGTTTCCCATGCTTGCTTTAATCATTGTACTACTACAGTGAAAGCACTCCATCATTTCTTTTTTGACACTTAGCATTTTTTGGTGGATGGCTTCCTTTGTCCCCGCCCCCGTCTCCCCCAGGTCACTTCCCTATGTCCCAAAAATTTTTCAGGAGATTAGGCAACCTCCAAAACTGACAATGGTCGTGTTTTGCTAATTCTGTAAATATTTCTGTAAACTTGACTCCAGGGAGACGTAATTTCAGCGATTGGCGTAATGGGCTCTCCTGCTGTTGCATACATTCAGATCGAAAGCGCTCTGACTTGCCGAGCAATTACTCCCACGTTTCTGCTTTGTGGCATTCTGTCACTAGTGTGCCCTACACTAGGTGTGAGGTTGTAGGGAACGTAACGTAAACATTGCCATTCTGAAATTGGCTGCCCGAAAGTTCAGCAGTGAAAATAGCAAGAATAAGTTTCCTTCCAGAATCTGGAAAAGCCGTTTTGCTTTGTTTCGTGAACTCAGGTGGGACTTGTTTATTGACAAATTGTGAGTCCTCTGATCACCAGGTGATGTTTACAAAATGAAATGTTAAATCCCTTCACACCTCTTTAAAAATCTATCCCCATATCTAGCCGGGCGCGGTGGCTCACGCCTGTAATCCTAGCACTCTGGGAGGCTGAGGCGGGCGGATCGCTCAAGGTCAGGAGTTCGAAACCAGCCTGAGCAAGAGTGAGACCCCGTCTCTACTATAAACAGAAAGAAAGAAATTAATTGGCCAA